>CM046438.1:4526219-4686219 GCA_025506505.1 Flaveria sonorensis
TTTTTTTTTAAGAATTTTCCCTTAAAAATATAATAAGTTGTTGAGGTACCAACTTAAGACAATGACATTTGACTCACCAATGGTAATAAGTTATTAAAGGACAAAATGAATAATTTTCATATCCTTAAATGGGTGTTTTTAGTTTCAAGTGTATTCTAAAAAAATTATTTAATTAAATGACATATTTTTGAATGATTTTACCAATTATAAAAACTGAATACGACACATGTTGGTCTTTCTCTAATTTTGTCACCGATTATACTTAATGCATACTATGTTTCATGTTGCATTAAATTAATAGATAGATTATTCACTTACATCTAACTTAATGAATCTTTTTAAGTCGCAATAAATAAACATCAATAATTTTCAGCTGGATGGATAGTTTAATTAAAAAATCTATTTCATTATGCCTTTAATAAAAGTTTAAATCATGAATTAATGGTTTACCTATCAAAATTACATTGGATATTAAAGTTGGAAGTTTAAACGAATCTCGGTTGATCATCTGCAATGGAGATTCAACGAACGTTCAGGCGTTAAGCTGGAAGAAAGAGGTGCGACGTGAAGGTGGAGAAGACGTTTCCAAGGCTGATGATGTTTGGGCGATTGGTTCTTAAACCCAAAACACACACTTTCAAACACAAAAACACAAGTGAGTCAAATGGATTCAAACATAAATACACTCTCAAACACACATATGCTAATATGCATAATGCATCTTTGTTCCACATGTTGCTTCATCCCTCAAAAACTTATTTGTATTTTGATATAGGTTTTTATTTCGGTTATAGTTTAATATGCATCAAGACAAAACAAGACTAAAGCAAACCTAACAACACAATAAACATAAATAAAACAATCAAATATGAGATGAATACAAAAATATGCTCGTCTTTTGATGTCGTTTATTCAAACAATACTTTTAGTTGGAATTATTTTAGTGAATCAAAATGGATAACATAAATGATTGTAAAGTGGTCAAGAAACAAAACTAAAGTTCTTTGACTACGTGATTAAAGAGGTGTTGATTGCACAATGATCCTTGCATTATCTCAATACTCACGGAGCCGTTCATATTGAAGGTAGTGTCATAGTTCATTTATCATTCTAACTAGAAATTAAAAATTAAATACGGACGATGTGGGGTGTTTATACTTTGTTGCACGCGTTGCTTTAATGACATTAACATGATTAACTAAATAAAAGAAACATATAAAGTTATGACAACTCGGTTCTAAAGATCAAAACATAGATATAAAACAGTTATATAATAGTATCAACTTGTTACCATCAGTCGATATAACATACGAGAATAAAACTTCGTTTTTAACAAAATTTATACCGTGACACTAAGAAAAAAATAAAACACAATCACAAATTAGTTTTCTTTTTTAGTTAACAAATGAAAGTCATTGAAGAAAAATAAAACTAGCAAACAAATTAATAGGCTAAAAACGTAGTATATTGTATATAGTACATGACATAGTCAGATTGAAACGTTAGGAATTAATAAAGCTTTCGTTTAATATAACTTTTTATCAACAAATTTTAGAGATTTTTATGTATAGTTACTTTCCTATTAATTTGGTGTCACAGCCTTTTAATATTATATTAAAAATCCGTAACTAGTTAAAATGAAGTATACTTTGTACTCTTGACATTTTTAGCTTTATTTAGATATAGTTTCTAACATGTAAACTTTGTAATATATAATATTTCAGTTGTATGTGAATTAGAAAATAAAACAATATTAATCCATCCAAACAATTGTAGCAAATATAATGATAGTTTTTTGTTAAAATAAGAAAATTAAGAAAAGGTATGTGTGGAAGCTCAAATGGTGTAAGTTACTTTTCATCATTCATAACTTTTAATACCGTATACAATTTGATGTTTATATATAACTTACATAGTTTTGACTCGGATATCGTTATAATGAAGACATGAAGTTTGCCTATTTTGTTATTCTTAATCCTTAAATTTTGGTATATTTCATCCTTATTTACCTTCAACCTTTTACACTTTCATAGACTACAAATTTGAAATTGAAAGCAATAAAAAGTAAGGAAAAGATTAAGGAGCGTGTAAAACATTTTAAAAAGTGGTGTTAAGATAGAAAAAAAAATACCAAAGCATTTTATATTAAAATAAACTATCACAATTCAATATCAAGATTGCATACACACTTAAACTACATGTTATATCTTAATAAATGCAACCAAAAAGTTCTGCAACTTAGTCGTCACCTAGATAGCGGATGTGATCACACTTACACTCACTAAACATGTTTAATTGGTTAATTAGTGAGTGGGAGAGTTTCGATTGAAGAAATAAATGGTTTAAAGGATCCCACTTTTCATCTCCATCTCTATAATTATACTAAAATCATTACTTTTTCTTTCTTTTTTTAATTAAATAATACTTTTTAATGTCGTTACCATTACTTTTTCTCTCTCTTCTACTCAAAATCTCTTTTAGAAAATATTAAAAATTAATAGAGATGAACAGTGTTTTATCAAATATAAAGATGAACAATAACATATTTTCTACAACTTAAAAACATTCTCCATAATATAAAAAACACACTCACAAATATATAGAGGGTGAGATGTGAATGCTCTTAGAGAGCCGCATGCTTGTGAGCTTGGTGCCCTGGTGTCACCCCTCTCATGCCACAAGGGAGGTGTTCAGCTAGTGATCAGGTTGTCACATTAGTCACACCCACCCCCTCACAGGAGTATATATAAGGGAAAATTACCAAAATAAACATTTAATCAAATTAAATTATTAATATAACCATTGAAAAATAAATTTACAAAAAAAACAACCAATAAAAACGAGCCGCATATCTATTCCTCACCACATGGGCGAGAAAAATCCATAATCCCTCGCTGAAAAGGTGACTGGGCGAGAGATTTACATAATCCATCGCTGAGGTGACAGAATTTCAGTGGTTCCTTGCTGATGTGTCCCATTCCTCGCTGACTGGGCGAGGAATCAAAGGTTTTCCTCGCCCATCATTACCAAAATGCCACGCATCGCTTAGAATTTTTTTTAAATACAAAATTTTTAAAAAAGTGATTACCAAAAATTAAAAAATCATTAGTTTTATTTAAAAAAAATCTTCATTTATTGTTTTTTAATCACTTAAATTTGTTATTTAATGTGGTTTTCGCCTATATAATACAAGCTTTCCTCTTAACAAACTTATCAAATTTTAGTTTTTTACTTTATTCATTTTACTAGTTTAGAAATACGTTTTTAACATGAGTTAAAATAAAATATTAAATTAATAGTTAATATTTAATATTTAAAAATATTAAAATTATTTTTTGGATAAGATATGATTTGGATTACGTATACTCAAATATTTTATCTAAAATTTTAATATTAAAATTTTTTAATATTAAAATTTTTATATTTTAAATAATAATTATTAATTTAATATTTTAATTCAACCCGTGTTAAAAACGTATTTGTAAACTAGTAAAATGAATAAAGTAAAAAACTAAAATTTGATAAGTTTGTTAAGAGGAAAGCTTGTATTATATAGGGAAAACCACAATAAATAAAAAATTTAAGTGTTTAAAAAACTATAAATGAATTGTTTTTAATAAAATAACATTTTTTTAATTTTTGGTAAATGCTTTTCTTAAAATTTGTATTTAAAAAAATAAAAATTCTAAGCGAGAAGTTACATTTTGGTAATTATGGGCGAGGAAAACCTCTGATTCCTCGCCCAGTCAACGAGGAATGTGACACGTAAGCAAGGAACCACTGAAATTTCGACATGTCAGCGAGTGATTATGTAAATCTCTCATCCAGTCACCTTTTCAGTGAGGGATTATGGATTTTACTCGTCCACGTGGCGAGGAATGAACATGTGACTCGTTTTTATTGGTTGTTTTTTTTTTGTAAATTTATTTTTCAATGGTTATATTGGTAATTTAATTTTGTCAAATGTTTATTTTGGTAATTTTCCCTATATATAATACTATTGCCTTATGTGAAGACCATAATGCATGCAAGGATCATTGTTTCCATCAACCAGAAAGTCACGTTTTTTATGATAATTAATGAACACAAAGGATTACAATAGCATGCTCTCGCTTTATGCTAAAAAGTAATTTTAGTGTTGCAAAGCATGCTTATGCATCCACTTAATCATGAACCATATTGATTGGGTCTTCTCGAGTGGGGTCACTTTTGATCTTATCAAATCTAATCGTCATGATTATGGTCCTTAGATACAATGGTTATTTGATCCCAAAGGAAACAAAATGTTAAATAAGCATACAATCATTAAGAACCAAATCTAAGCACCAACATAACTCTAATTAGTTTTCAAGAACACAAAACAATAATAAACATGTGGTTGAGGTTTTCGTGTTGTCACTTGATGTAGTAGGCCATACATTGTTTAGAAGTATATGGTTATCGGTTATGCATTCGTACCCTATAATACGGATTAAACATATTTTGTCGTGTTTATATGTAGTAAAAGTAGAAAAGTGTAGTTTTCTTTGATGTTTTATCTATTCAGTATAAAAAATATTAGTTTCTATCAAATAATAGCCACTGTAATGCGCACACACGCACACAAATATGCATGTGCGAAATTGCTAATAAATTTAAAAATATACGTAATTGCTATGTGTTATGTGAATATATAAGAGTGTTTGATTAAAAACTACATGAATCAAAAAAACTATGTATTTATTACTTCATTCATGCTATAAGATAGAGGGAAAATGTTAGAAAAATCACTAATCAGTGTACATAAACGGATTATGGAAACAAATTCAATAACGAATTTGATATAATACCGATAAAGAGAATACGATTAGCAGCCGAAAGAAATCCTCCAAAACAAAGAACAGAAACAAAAAGAAGATGAGGAGAACCGGACATGTGTTTAATACAATTCCCTTAAACAGATTCGTCGTCTGTTCCCAGGGTACACCGGTTCAAAGCAGCGTAATGCTGGACTTCGCACTTGCCTGAAAGATAGTCTAAAGTTGAAGAAATGAAGCTGTCGAGTTTGTGCTGGTGTGTTATTTGATGTACGTGACCTCTCTGTTATGTTACTATCTAAATACGAAGAGAAGAATCGTAACCGATTACAATTCTATGCTGTTCAAAAACAAGAAACGGTTTCAGTAGCTACACTCGTGTCAGCATGTCGCGTGAGCGACGCATTGGTTCAAGAAATTTTCAACCCAAAAACCCGTTTTCTACACCCCCCCTGCGCACGGGTAGAAGTTAGAGTAAACACAACATAAAAATTTAATATGTTTTGAAGGCTTATACATATAAACCAATTAAAAATTTGTTACCACACCAATGGTGAAACTGAATACCATTCTTTTAAAATTTTCATCAAGATCACACACCACTTTGAAATTTCAACATCTCATTTAATATTCACACAAAAAAAAAAAAATAAGGAACTATGAATATTTTATCGAATTTTACCATCTCTCTTTCATGTAATTAGCTCCCTTCCCTACTTCTTCCGTCTATCTTTTTTTACTCAAACCTGCAACAAATTTGTTCCTTTTAAACAAAATACTCATTCTTCAAGTATTTTTATGATACATAATTAACATTACGTAACAAAAAGGTGGTGAGGTAAAACTACATCATGTCCCAATTAAGTTATAAATTTACTCATATACACATAATGTGGGTTAACTTTCCGGTACACATGAGTATTTTTGTTAAAACGACTAGTTTTAACTATTACAACAAAATTAAGCTAATGAAACTTTAGTAAATTGTTGTATTAAGCTGTGAAAAAGGTTGGATTGAACATAAACCAACATGTCACCAAAGGATGCATCAATGTCCTAAATCTAAAACAATTATTTTGTTAGAACATGTAACATTAGAAGATATAATGTTTTTTGAAATGTACTTCTAAGAAGTTATAATAAACTCATATTTACATTAGTGAATTTAAAAACTATTACGAAAATATCTTGACTTCTTAAAAGAAGTTCAAATTATGAGTGAAACCTTCAGGAAACATAAACATTGCGGAGTAGATTGCTTATTTAACATCATCATCTGTGATATATGTAAATAGAGGTATTTGTTTTATACACTATGCTATATACATTTATACCCTAGTGATACACCCTAAATGATGTTTAAATAAATAAGAACCTCTAATATTTTCGTTTTAAAATATTATTATGATTTTCTACAAAAAGTCACATCCACTGGAACTCCCTTAACACTGCAACAATCCAGCTGGAAATCCCCCTTGGGACAATAATTCACAACCACAAGGACAAAACCTAATTACAATCAAACATTCAAACCCACTATATTCATCACTATTCACTTTGGGTCCTTGAATATTAGCATCACTTATTGAAGTGCCATTTTATATGGTTTATATTTTATAAAGACTTCCACACAAACTGTGAGAGAAACCGTTAATAACGTTTTCATTGAATTTGGTTCACAGAATTAAAACCATTATTAATGTTTTGAATCATGGTTTTACATAGAACTTATCTAAACTGGGTCACACATCTCTAATCATTAAGATCTCGGATCTATTGTCACATAGTCATATATCAAATATGTATCATACAATAATACATATTAAAGACTTGTACCCTACAATAGGTTGTGTAATAATAGTATGTTGTAGGGTAAAAGTTTATAATGCATGTAGAAGATAATACATAAAATAGAGGATGGGGTCTCAACTTCTACTATCGTCATGGAAACTAAATATGAGTATACTAAACCACATTCATATCATGATCATCAATACTTATGAAATTAGAAAGTTAGGAATTTTTTTATAGTTGATGAATAAATGAACATCATCAAAATGCTAATAACCCATGGTACTAATTTTCGGAATGGGTCTACTTGAAACCATATGTCTTTTAACTCCTCATCTAATTCGAAAGGGACTATTTACATGTTCTCACGTCAATAACTCAAAGGCATCGGCAGGACAACAAGCAAATAAGCAAAATAAGACGCACATTATTTATATATTATGTGCTAGGTCATGAACATGTGTGATACTTAAGTAATTGACATAATTGTTATAGATTTAAATGACATATTGTTACATACAACAATGTAAAATGAAAATGTATAAAAACATTTTACTAATTATCGATATTTTGCATATAATATTAATTGTTCTGTTTGTAATTTTATTTTATTTGCCTAAAAGTAATAGTTTTATTTATTCTTTAATTTTAACATTGTATAACGAAACGTATAATGAAACAATATATGATGTATTTTGGTGCCGGCTCAACTCTAAAAAGGTTAGCTGATGCTTAATTTTTCAAGTATAATGAAACGTATTCTACAAGCCTTAATTTTTAGGATTTAATTCAATTTAATTTTCAGGTTTTAACGAAAGCAGTATAGAATCAGCATACTTGAAAGTTTGTAAAATGTATCTTTTCACTAAAACTAGTTCCAAAAATGTATCTCTCCACTAAAACTCATTCCAAACTTTAATGCTTAGATCGAGATAAGATTTAGTCGGCTGTATGTAATATTCTCTAGTAATATTTTACAATTTGTTTTACTCGAATATCTTTTTGTAAAGAACGCAACCGTAGTTTTTTATGCAATTTATTACCACCGTTTATTTTATTTCCATCATTTTTTATAATACCGGAATCTTACTAAATTTAATTTAAAGATAAACAATTGTAAAATATTAAAATACTCTTAGGGCTTGCTCATTTTGTAAAGGTTTTGTCTCTTAAAATAAAGATCCTAAGTTTAAAACAATGCATGGTGAAAGTTGTAGTAAATTTAGGGGTAGGAGTAGGTAACGGTGAGCACAATACGGGCTGACCTGAAAAAGCAGACCAAAAAACCAAAGGGAACCGACTCAATCCATTCTACATACATATGATCCGGTCTTCGGTTCTAAGTTTTAAACTATTTTGGTTCTTGGTTTGGGCCCAATGAAAATCCGTAGTACTTGAAAAGACTAATTAATCATATAAAAGAAAAATCCTAAATACTTAATACATAAGCATGTGGATTTGTTGGGTTGAATAGAAATGATGGTAATTGATTTCTTCAAAATGTGATTATTGTTTACTCTTTTTTTATTGTTGTTATTTCGTTATCTTCTCATCATTGTAGCTAAACTCAAGGTGCTTATCTTATTTTAGAAATCCTTATGCTTCTAAGGAAAATGATAACTATCAATACATTTTTTTATTAACCTCTATGATTTTTCATATACTAGATTAAATTATATTATCATGGCTCATGAGATATATGCATTGAATATTGATATACTATATTGAAGGAGATTATGAACATCAATTTAAAACTAATCTTAATGTTATTATTTTTATTAATAAATGTTTAATATTTTCAGCAACATAACTCTATTTCGGTCGGCCAACCCAATTTGTAGAACCAACCCATTAGGACCAAAACTGGACTGGACCAACCCATATCCGGTTCTCGATCCTTAAATTCCATATATTCCGGTCCTTAGTTTGGGCATGTTTGAGTCGGTCCGATTCGGGTTTGACCTATTGCACACCCTTAATAGTATGATAGTTTTGTCGTTCAAAAAACATTAAAATACTTAAAAGGATTAAAACTTTTGAAAACATTTTGAGAAAAAAATTAAATGCAACAAAATGTTGCCTCGAATAACGTGTTTATGGAAATTTATAGGGAAAAAGAGAAACTTGTTTTCCCATAAGTGTGGAGAGAACATCTAATACAGACTGTAGAATATGATTATCTGAATAACCCGTAACAACTTTTGTATTACTTTTGGGGGTAAAGTGAAATTTCCAAATGGGTAAAAAGTAGAAACCTTTTTAAAACTCAAAGTGGTCCATTCTGTAGACAAAGATATCACATGTGTTTTGTAAACAATTATAAATTAATCCAAAGCGGTAAAAATTTGTAAAACTAGTCAAAGCAGGTGAAAGACCGTCGATATTTACCAACTCTTTTGTTGGTTGACTAGTTTTTACTATTGTAACGTTTGTTTGAACCGTTGAATAGTTAGAGATGCTGAATAAATCCTCTTATGATTTTAAAACGTTGTATTTGAGATCTCGTATCACAAGAATATATAAGATCTACACCTAATAGTCCTACAGTGACATTAAAAGACTACATGTTTATTTAAATAAAAAGAATTATACCTAAATGTTGTGGATTTCATGTAAATGATTAAGAGTGTAAACCATTAAAAATCACGGGAAGAAACAAAAAAATGAGTATTAATTGACAAAATACGTTATACTTTGAAATAAAAAAACAACTAAATATCTTCTAATGTCATACTTTATTCTCCATTACCAATTAGCCATCATTCTCCATCTTCAATTGAAAAATGAAAATCATCATCTTTGTACATCACCTATAAATTGATTGTCCCCTAGATCTCTCCCTCTTTCCAATCTACCTTGAAAACCCTACATCAACGATGGTTTAGGTAGCCTACGGTTGTTGAAGATTTTAAACACCAGACTAATGAGGTAGGAGTAAATTGGAAGATGATTGACCGCGCAAAGTGTTAGTAAAAAGACGACCAAGATGAAAATGATGAAGAAGATAGTTGTGATGGTGGTGTTTTTGGTCCAAAGATGATTGGCCAAATAGGGTGAGGGGCCATGTGACGTGGGTGTGGTCGAAATACCAGGAGATGAGGAAAAAGTCGATGGCTGTATGTTACTAGGTTTTAAACTTATTAAACCGAACATGTAATTTCTCATACTTAAAGAATCCAATCCATAATTTAAACAATAAATTATAAACATACCACATGAAACTCCAAACATATATTTTCTCTAAGAATCCAATCCACAATTTAAACAATAAACATACTAGAGTAATTTACTTTTCTTAATAAGATGCATTAATATTTTAGTTAGTAACCCCTTATATTAAAGAAAAAAAATAGTTTCTAGAATTAAATAAAAAGTGTGTAGTAACGATTCTTAACCCAACTAGTTAAGATTAGTTACCATGACATGTAAATATTAAGAAGTCATGGGTTCAAGTCTCACTCTAAGTAAAAAAATTTAAAATTGATCTAGGGGGTTTCTCAGCGATGGATTTCCGGGTTGAGAATATAATTCCGGCTAAAGAACGAATAGATTGAACCGATTAAAATAACACTTATTATTTAAAATTGTTTGCTGTAAAAAAAAATTGAAAGTATGTCAGCGAAGCCCACTGGATCACACTGCTACACCTGCTTTTGTTGAATGGAATCTCTTTCAATCTCTCTCTCACACACTTCACATTTCCCCTCTCTAAAATCCCCTCACTTCAACATCAAAAACACTGCTCAAACACCCATAAGAAACACAAATTAAATCACCCATAAACACAAAGTAAATTACCTAAATAATAAAGAGTTTAAGGGTTCAAAACTCGTAGCAAAATAAAAACAACCGTCCAAAAAAATAACCTCCATAATTACAATTTCGATCTCTTGTTGCTTCTCATCCGAATCCAATCAAAAAACACCAAAAAATAATCCTTAATCGAATCAAACCATCATCAATTCAAACCTACCAAATAATAATCTATAATATTCACCAAAATTACTATACAATCTCCCACTGTTTTCTCCTCCTCCACGTGCGGCACCCAAAAAACTCTCGTAACAATCACCTCAAAATACTCGTCAATTTCGTTGTCAATCAAGATATAAGAGTCGTCAGATGTCTCGTGAAAGCTGTCTCTTTATCCTTTAAAATAGATAAATAAAAAAACTTATCACACCCCATCTCTCCAAACTTCTACAAATAGTGTGTGAGATTTACTGGGTACGTTTGTTTGTTTATAAGACTTATGAGTCGCTATAATCTCGCCAACAGACGAGCATTGTGACGCAGCGTCTCATAATATAGAATCTGGCCCTTTGTTCTTTAACCAAACGGGCACATTTTCTGGTGAATGTGCACCGGCGGTGGGAGACGGTGGCGGAAGATCGGTTTTCTCTTTTGGGGAGCTTCCATTTGTCGTCGAACGGCGGTGGGGCGGCGGAGGCGGTGGTGGTGCGGGTGGACATTGGTGGTGGTTGACGGTGGCCGGAGAGTTTGAGGTCCGGTGAAGATGGTTGGGGGGTGTATTTATAATGGGAAGTGGGTGTGACAGTGGGCATCACCTGGGTCCAGACCCACTTTTTTATTTTTGTTTCGACTTGGATTAATTGCTATTTTTATATATTTATTTAAAAATTGTGAAAAAGTATAACTTTTTTTTACCGGTAAACATAATTCTCTAATTTACCCTTAAGACTTCATTCATAGAATTATGTGTAATTTGTATTGGAATTAAAAAAGTTTTTATCTGAAATTCTGTTTGTTTGGTTACCGGATAAAACTAAAAAATTCACATATTCATTGGAATTAATTTTATATTTATTTACCATTTGAATGTTTAAAATTAACATTTCAATTTTACTAAAAAATTTGCTAACAAAACACATTATCAATTTTAATAAAATTTCATTTCCAACTCTTGTACATAACATTTTATGAACTAAACGCCCTCTTAGTTTACGTTTAAAATCACTATATTGGATTGTTTTTAAAAGAATAGTTACTTATATTTAATTAATTTTAAACTTATAACATCGTCTACCATAAGAATATTAGAACACATAAGCACCTATAGACATTGGAGGAACTTGAGTTACATTATGGGGGGCGGGGGCGAAAGTAAACTATTTTAGGCAGCCGAACTTTATATTTATTAAAAAATTTACACTAGCGGATCGAAAATTTACACTATTAAGCTGAAATTAACACCACTAACGAAAAAAAAGGAGCCGAGTGCCTCCTTGGCCCATACTAAGCTTCGCCTATGCCTGTGGAAACATATCTACTCCATACCATGATATTGTTGGCCTACAAAATATTTTGTTATTAATCGTTACAAAGAGTAAACTATGTAGAACTAGCCCACTTGGTAGAGATAATGTCTATTAGAATAGAGGTTTCGAATTCAAACTTAAATATAATGTAAAATCAGTTAGTGTAATTTAAAATTAGCAGTGGAGTAAATTACCGTTAAAAAAATCTTTACAAAGATTACACGATTTGTTGCACTTTTATATGTTAAAATTCATATTTGCACGTTTTATCCTTAAAATTTGAGAATGACGCGGCCAAGCAACAAATTAGATGCTCACACGCCGGCTCAAACCAAAAGTGGCATGGTTTTAGACTAAAATGACGTTGTCATTTTGTTTTTGCAATTACATTTTAACATCAAGCACTAAAATATTTTTGCCTTAGATGTGACAATAATCTTTCACCTAATCACGTGTTTTTAAACAAGTAATTAAAACACCTACTATAAGAAAAAAAACGTCATTAAATGACATTTTCATGATTATATTAAATATTATGTTAAATCATTGAATTGGTAAATTACATTATTTTTAGAAGATTCTTAAGAGAAATCCTGATGATCAAGTGGTGTAGTTTTAACCAAAGATTGTAAGTCTAAATTATGGGTAATGTAAATATGTTGATTTTAATATTAAAGTTATACGTAGAGTAAAAGTGTCGATAAAAAACATTATACGTCGGTGGTGATATTCATTTAAGAGCTCTTCTAAGAGCATTCACAGCTGGTTCTTTATCTTTATTCATATAATTACACTAAAAACATTATTTTTTCTCTCATTTTTTTTAAATAATATTTTTTATACTTTTATCATTATCTTTTCTCTCTCCTACACTCACAACAACTTTTAAAAATATTAAAAAAATTATAAGGGTTGAACAGTAATTTTTTAAATTTACAGATTGAACAGTAACATTTCTCTCTCCTCCACTCACAACCACTTACAACCATTCTATATAATTTAAAGATTACACTTACATAAATATACCAAACCGGCTGTGAATGCTAGTCTTTTCACTGCATGCTTGAATTAGACATGAAAAATTATTATTTTCTTTTCATCTATGTATGTGTCTAGATCCTAGACGTTGTGTTTACTTTCGCTCTACGTCACAAACTGATAAGTAAATATCTCTTCAAAGTGATGATCTAGAACGATCATACTAAATAAATTCGATACAAAATTTTAATGTTTAATTGCCTAACATCAAATTAAAAAGAATCCACTATAGATTCAGACAAATAATTTATAAAACATGCAAAGACATACACTAAGTTGTTTACTGTTGATCAAAGCCATGCTATGACTTAGCCCATCATAACTCCAATTCAGGTAAGAAATATTATGCAAAACAAATAATAAACATTAGAATATTATACTAGAAATAATTGATACGTTATTAAAATGAATATTTATATATTTCAATAACCATGTATGTATGTAATAATGTAAACTGAAATTTAGAATTGCTAAAGTAGAGTACCAACTACAATATTTAACACAAACCCTAAAATCCTAAATATCAAACATCCACACTCCACAGTATATACATTCGAATACCTACATGCGACGTACTTTATACATATTAAAAACCAAATGAGAAGAAAAAAGAACAATATATACCTATACATACTAAAGCACAATTTTCGCCTTTTCATCCAAGTTCACTTTTCATAAAATCATGTTTAACAGTTTATGAGATTATCAAGTTAAAATTACGGGCTTAAACAATAACAATTGTTCATGGCCTCGTACTTTAATTAGCGACATTAGTCATAGCCCCTCACAAATGTGATTTGATTTAAAGCCTTAAAAATGTAGGACTAGGTGGTATTTGAAAGTAAAAAAAAATCGTTTTTAAAAAAATATTAATTAGCTGATAAAAGTAAACTTATCACCTTTTAAATTTCAAAAACTATAACACCAGGTATAATCTCTTCCAAACCCTTCTTAGGTATATATAAGAACACAAACATTCTAAGAGGTGACACATTTATAAACGTTTGAATCTCTTCAGTGCTTATGTTTGAATTCAGTTTTCATTGATTTTTCCTTCTCTAAACCTCTTCAAAACCGTTTGTCCAATGTTGTTGTGTTTATCAGATCACATTGGTTAGTAAGACACTGATAAAGTCCCTTGAATTATCCGGTAGCAAATTTTTAGATTTGGCAGATATAAAAAATAAAAACACACAATATAATTGATCTTCTAAAATTATTGTTTAAAAGTCTATAATTAATATTATTCCATATCATATCAAACCAAATAAACCTTTTCACTTTTCAGTATATACAAACTTGTTTTCAACATCCATAAACCTTTTAAAATTTATAAATAGGAGGTTGTGAGATATTAATGTTGAAGTGGGTGATTAAAGAAATGAAAATGCATATTTTATGGTCTGTTATAGCAGCAGCAGAAGATACAAAAATACAAAAACATATAATATAGTGAGATAGTTGGTTCCCGATGCAAACTTTACGGTGAGGTTGCTCTCTGTGTTTTACGAGAAATATTTAACGTTACCAAAATTCCCACTCTACGTTACCTCTGTCGCATTCTTATTTATTTGTACAATCGGAAAATTTTATAAAAACAAGGAGCAAAGAATATACTCGTAATAAAAGTGAAAGTTACCTATTAAATGGTCTAAATTATCGGTATAAATTATTGTCAATTAAATATTCTTACTTTTAAACTGTTAAAATCTAATTTGCCAAATAATTTGGTTGCATACTTAATCCAATGGTCGGATGACTTCAAACGTTTGGAAAAAACAGATACATTGTAAACATTTATTTTAATCAATTAATATCAATCTTTATTATCTGTTTGTACATCATTATTTCACTAAACTACAATTATTACTTGATACTTGATGTTTGAAGTTTGCATATTTGGTTACTCTTCAGGCAACCTCATTTGTTTTGCTTGTAAGTCATTCGAGGCAAAAGTTGAGATCCACAACTTTTTTATATAAGAGGGAAGTAAAGACGTGTTTAGAATTTAGATTTTTGGTTGGTGTGACGGCCATAGTTATCAGAATATGTTGTTTTGGTTGTTTCTTGTTAAGTATAGTTGTATTTTCGTACTTGAAAATGTGTGGTCTTAAAATTTTGACATTTGTAAATGGTTTATATTAACTTGTACTCGTTACGCTCGTTTATTCATGATTGTAAATAATATCAATAATTACACTTTTGTTAGTAAGTAAAAATTTTACAACTTATACGTGGATTAGAAACATCGATGACTTAGAAAGACCAATGATACATATCAATGTAACATAAAAAGTCAATGTTATAATGCAATTTCAACCAAGAAAACAATTCATTTGCAACGCGATGTTTGTGTTAAAAGGTTTTAGAAACCTTTAAAATGATACACCAGTAAGGTTTGAGGTCCTTTAGTGGGCATCTCATGTTCGAACTCAACTTTCACTATAAAACTGTCTTGATGGTTATTTATGCAACGAACACAACTTTAATTAGAAAACTGTCTTGAGGTTATTTATGCAAGCTACGTTTTATCTGATTTCATTGGTCGACCAGCTATAAAAAGAATCACATGAGTGAAATATTAAATAAGGGCTGTTATGTGACATTTCTCTCGTCGTCTTAGTTGAAAAAGATATGGGAAAAAGGAAAAAGATAATTAAAGATGGAAAATAAAGGTATTAATAATAAATTGTGCAAAAAAATTCTCTATGAACTGGAAATAACTGGGCCAACAGAATGGACTGGGCCCATCGATACAATTTATAGACATGACCATTGACCAATGACAATTGACAACTAATTAAGACATACATGAGTCATGACACTATGAGAGTCAATTATCCAATAACCTTTTTGATATTCTCGTTACCTAATAAATTACATACATCACTTAACTTATAAATCGTAATTACTACAAAGTAAATTGTAGTTGGTACTCTGCTTTACCAATTCTAAATTTCAGTTTACATTATTACATACATACATTGTTATTAAAATATATAAATATTCATTTCAATAACATATCAATTATTTATATTATAATATTCTAATGTTTATATTATTTGTTTTGCATAATATTTCTTATCTGAATTGGAGTTATGATGGGCTAAGATAGCTGGTCCATTGGGCTTGGTTGATGATGAATGGTGGGCTAAAGGCCACGGATGAATTGAAGGTCCCACATGTTGTCTTTATTGTACTGGGTCATGTTATGGGCTATAATCCAGACAAAGACACCTAAGGCCTAAGGGGATTTGATATTTATTTGGTATAATTTCAAGAGTAAATCGCCAAATTCATCCTAAGTTTTGTTTCAATATGCTAGATCCATTTAAAAAAATAATTTTTTTTTAACTGGACTACTGAGGTTTACCAAATTCATCCAAAATACCAATTACCTGCACATTAATGAGGGGTAATTTCGTAATTTCAATATTTCTTTATTTTTTCTTTTTTTTTTAAACTGTAGATATTTGTTTAATAAGAAAAAATATATTTATTTATTTTTAAAACCTATAATATTAATATAATAAATATAAATAAATATAACTCACCATCCTCACATACCTCCCCTCGTCTCTCTCCCCTACCCACCCCACCCCTTTTCTTGCAGTCATTCCGGCGACAATAGAGGTGTTATCAGCCACATCTTCAGCCCCTTTCTAGCTTGTTAGAGAAGATAAACTCAACTTACAACGTAAACCTAACTCAATTTTCCGATGAAACTGTTTACTTCTGAGTTGAAATCAATGAATGATTCCGGCTTTTTCTGATTGGAAATAGTGAACATGATATTTCCAACGTTGAAACAAAGTGAAATTCACATCAAGGAAGCTCTTGTTTATTGATAATTTCTGGTCTACTACATCTCTGCCGCCACCAGAGGTTTTTTAATTTATCACCTGCGCCAGTGATGGCTCTGGCGAGCATATCCGGCCTTCCCCGGATATTCTTT
Source organism: Flaveria sonorensis (assembly GCA_025506505.1). NCBI lineage: Eukaryota > Viridiplantae > Streptophyta > Magnoliopsida > Asterales > Asteraceae > Flaveria > Flaveria sonorensis. The sequence goes on from CM046438.1 coordinate 4,543,079, forward strand.
GTTGGCCCTCTACATCTAATCTACAACTACAAACAAGAATATCTGGCCTTCCCCTATGGGTTAGATTTTTTCAGCATTTTAGAGAAACTAAAATTTGTTTACATTTCCGTCACACCCATTTATTTATGAATTAAATCACTCTTTTCATTTTAAGATTTGAAAAAATAATAATAAAAAATAAGTTGAATCGGTCGAGTTATGTAATGAGTTGAAACGGATTTAGGCCAAAGCGGGCGGCTTTAATAAGCATATCAAAGGGTTCAGGTGATGGCTCCGGCGAGCAGTCCGTCACATCCGTACGGTTACAGTCTGCGCCGTGTAATCCGTACCCTCATCGTCACGACCACGCTAATCCGTAGGTGGCCGGTGGACCCGTGGCTGCGCCGCCGGTGGTCGGGAAGGTTGGTGAACCGGTGGCCGGAGGGAAGAGAAACAATGGTGTGTGGCAAAGCCTATTGTGTAGGATAAAGAAGATGATGCATATTTTGTCTTATTAAACAAATATATGCAGTTTAAAAAAAAGAAAAAATAAAGAAACATTGAAATTATGAAATTACCTCTCATTAATATGCATGCAGGTAATTGGTATTTTGGATGAATTTTACAATTTTGGTAGTTTAGTTGAAAGAAAATTCTTTTTTGAATGGATCTAGCATATTAAAACAAACCTCAGAAATGAATTTGGCAATTTACTTTAATTTTAATTTTAGCATACAAGTTTAATAAATACTCTCTATCACACGGTTTGAATGACAATATTAAAGTAACTGTTATCAATAAATATTTAGAAAATATAAATATATTTTTGAGATAATACACGATTGAAAGTACATATATTTAACTATCTTAAGTAATAAAATAATAACATTTTTTTCAAGATATATGTTTTTTGATACAAAGAAACATGCTATTTATTAATTAAAAAACGGATTTTAAATTTGGAAAAGTTATATAGCATAATTGTAATTTAATATCATCATTAAGGGTTGACTTGCTATAGTATTGATATACGACAAAAAATTATTTTGATTTGTTAGAATAGATTTGGAGTCTTTATCATTAACGTACTTCAAAGGAGAGCAGTTCTATCGTCATATTGAGTAGAAGCTCCAGCTCTTTCTATTTTCATCTCAGGCTCTTTCTTTTTATAAATGTTTTTATTTTATACATGTATGTATTTTTTAATGAAGAAACCCAAAGACCACTAAAAACCCAATAACAATGTAATTGTTTTACCTTATTAAACCCAAGAACCCGTTAACATATAGTTAGTTTAGTCTACTATCATTTATCTAATATAAACCCAATTTAAAACCCAAATTACAAAAAAAAAAAAAAAAAAAAAAGCGACTAAGGTACCTAGGGGCTACAGATCGATTGGCTCTTCTGACAGGAGAGCCTCCGATTCGCTTAAATAAATAAACTAGATTATTCTGCTATTACACTTTATATTATTTGTTGGTATAACAATTATTGTCATATTATATGATTTTTACATAACGAGATATTGATTTTATATTACAAAGGTCTTTAAATAAATAAACTAGATTATTCTGCTATTATACTTATATTATTTGGTGGTATGACAATTATTGTCGTATTATATGGTTTTTAAATAACGAGATATTGATTTTATATTACAAGGATCTATTTTCTCTACTCGTTTAGAGCCCAAAATTTTTTGATGATTTTTGGGGACGACCCTCCTAGAAATTGTGCGTGTTTGCCGATAAAAGAAGATACAGTAATACTAAATAAATTATATAAGACAATTGTTTGATAAGGAATTTGCTCTTTTTCTAAAAAAAGGTGTTACGAATAAAGAGTATTTCAGTTTTCACTTTCTTTTTCTCTTAGAAAGAATAATATGATTGTCTTAAAAAGCTTTCGACAACAACATTCGTTACAGTTTACCCCGTTTACTTTATTTGTTTTTTCTGGTTTTCGTAAAGGAAATTAAAGGAAAAAAGCACTCAAAAATATTAAAATACCCTTCAACCAAACTGTCACTCTTTTTCTATACGTTTAAAAAACAATTCATTGGTTGAAAACAAAAACATAAAAACATATTGTGTATATCCTTAATCATAGGGATGGATGATGCTTTCAAAATGCTTATATTGCAAGTTTCATTATTACTTTTTAAAATTGCTGATATATTGTTGCACAATGTATTCCTATATAACATTTTTAATTTTTTCATTAGCTGGCATCATAAAAATCTATTAAATTCACGTTAAACGACCGTGATATTCTTGTTGGAAAACAAAAGCCCTCGCTCCTGTTCTTAAAATTAAGAGTAGACGGTTGAATAAGTCGTATTAAAAAAAAAAAAACGAGAAAGTATTCTTTCTCGCAGCATTGACGATGGCAAACCCCCTCTCCTCCAATCCCTTGGTCAAAATATATCACTTCACCCCTTAGAAGGGAGTCCTTCGTTCGAGTGACTTCACTCATTCACTCCATATAAACTACATATTACGCTCATTCAACTATCATTCAAGCTTTTAAACACTCTCATTCCTCTTTCTAACACTCTTTCGTAAAAAATTCAAGATTTATTCCACATTTTACATGTGTGTACAAAAGGTGTGCCCCGGCCAAACAAAACAAGAGGGACGTCGCAAGAATAAGTAGACTAGTTCCCCTTTCTCGCGCTTTGGCAATTCAAGCGGGTCCGGTGATGGCCAATGAACGAGTGGGATCATTTTCACATCTTTGATTTTTTGTATAGATGATCAAACATATATAACTATTCATATAATTAACTTCAAAGAGTGGGGACACCATGCCACACTTATCACATCAGACTATAAACCCACCAATCAAATCTTGTCATATCACATTACACCAAATAATCATATTTCGCGGCAACAGTGCTGTCACATCATGACACATGTAAAACTAGCCGTTGAGGGGTACATTTTTTGATGGAAGGCACGATGAGAGGATGCCGGAAACGCACGTCTATGTCGTGAAAAAGAGGCGGCGGTGCCAAAACATGCTGTTTCCTCACGACGCATGCGCCTCATCCACCCTAATTATAACCTACATGCATGTTTAATCATCATTCATATATATTAACCATTACCACCATTTATTAAAACGAAAAACCAAGAAAACAAATTCTATACCATCACAAAACAATTTCGTGAAACAATTATCACATGATATCAATTCCAAAAATATTAAAACAATAAACAACAATAATAACACCAGAGTACACACAGAGCACAGCCATTGATGAACTCATAACAACTCTGCAACACATCATAACGATCATGCACAAGCTTCTCTTCTGCGAGCCATTGCGAAGAAGATCTCGATATCGGGCGACTGAAAATACCCGTTCGCTGGCGGCTTCTTCTGCTTCAATCGAACCGCCTTCTTCTTCGGTGCCGCCGGACACTTCACCGGACCACCGTAAACACTGCGTTTCGGCGTCCGGCAGCCCTCCTCCGTCGACAAATAACCACCATCAATCTCCATAATCAACGGTAAAATTAGTGTAAATTTGTGGGATTGAATAATATGATATTGGGAGTTTAAATTGGAAGCAAAGAATGGGGTTTTATGGATGATTTGGTGGCTTGTTACAGAAGCTGCTATTTGAAGCGTTGGAGGGTGAGATCCTACGTGGATCCTACGTGGATATTATTAAAAGGTGTGAGTTTGATTAAATGGTGACACGTGGCGTTTTTTTATAATGAAGTTTCTGGGATGGTGGGATGAATTTATTCGAATCTGGGCCACGGTTTCTTTTTTTCCCGCCTTTTTTTTTATTCTTTTTATAGAAATAACGATCGTTTCTTTTGGGATAAAATCACCGTACCTTGTGAAACAAGTTTTTGGTTAAAGATAATATCTTTTTAAGAAAGATTATTTTGAAAGAAAAAAAGTTTGTGTATTTTTTCTTGATAAAAATAACAGGTTTTACATTTTTTTTGAGTAGTTCGTAACTCTAAGTTTTCTCTTTTTAAAAAAAGTATATATGAATTTTGAGTTATAAGGAGGGTTAGAAATAGTTGATAACTCATATATATACTAAAATTTGCGAGAATTAATATTAATAGTTTATATCTTTTAAATTTTATACTCTTTATACAAAGTTGTATAGACCATCAAAATAAGATAAAAAACTATCAAAGTAATGTTTTATATACCGTTTTAAAATTTTTTACATGTGTAGATAAAATATATTATTTATGACTTACAAATGTATAGACAATAAGTATAAATAAAATCCGTTCATTAGTTATTTTGAACTTCAAAAGAGATGGGTAAATATTTTATTTCAATCATTTTGTATATAAATTATAAAAAAGTTATGCATTGATAAAAGTCTTCACAACTATAAAGATATACATGAACTCTTAAATTAATCCAACCCATAAAAAAGACGTTGATAAATATACGATATCTTCACTTTTAGTAGATGTATCCTCTTTAACTTTATTTGAAGGGTGGTAGTCATTACAGGTTCCCCCGTTCACTGGGTTGTCACATTAATATTACATCAGATTTTTTTATTTGCCTCAGTTTTTCCGCATTTTAAATGGTGCCGTCTCAAAATTTTCCATTTTAACACATTTTCCCGTGTGCAATGTGAGTGATATGGTATAAGGTGCATAGCGCTAACCCATCCGGTGATCCCGGTTATTTTTCCCCGGTTCAAGGGTTTATATTTTTCACCGAAACCGGATGGGTGTTGTTCCCATCCGGCTCCCGGATTTCCACATCCCTCCCCCGGTTTCACTCTATGTCCTCTTATATCAGCAATATATCCTTTTATCATGCTAAAAGACAAGAAAGCTATCTTCGTTTTGATGTTTTTAAAGAATACACTATAAATTATTTTCCTAACTATAAATTTTGTGATGTGAGTATTTTACTTTTCTTAAAATTAAGATTAATATGTGTTACCATGAGTGGTCTTTTGGCTCACAAAGAAAACACCCTAAAATTACTCGATACCAAATATAATATGTAAAATGAGTATCGAATATTATATAACGTGTGAAATGCTTAGAGGTTTTTTGTGATATTGGTACATACGTAGTAGATACGTTCACAAGAGTCATGAAAAAAATATTTTCTAATTTCTTAAAGATAATTTGAGGATTATTTGGTGGGTTGCTTTATTTATTCGATTATTTGATGCTTATTCTGTAATGGTATGACCCATGGTTTGGGTCCCACGACGGTGACTCTAGCTTTGTGTGGTCCCACGATAAGGGTAGGGTTGTGAAATATTGTTTTGTATTTTATATTGTAATTGTAAATAGTTATATATATATAATACATAATAATATATAAGTGTATGTATGTATATAGAAGTAAGTATGATAGAGCAAGATTCCGGATCCGCAGTCTCCCAAGCTAAGAGTCTTTTGTAGTAGGCAAACAATCTTAAAACTAAAATAAGAACTAGACTAGAACTTAATTCAATTTCTTCTCTTCTCTTTATGATGCATATATTACAATTTAAATAGAAACAAATGACTAAACATGGGTACTAAATTTACAATAGATAATCGGAAAGTGTATATGGTGGAGGTAACACTCTCCCAACTACATGCATGCAAAACTTGAAAAATCAAATAACAAATTTCATGCGCTTGAGCTGTTGATCGGGATAGCTTCTCCTTATGCTGCTGATGCCCGGACTACTAATGTCAGGCTCGTATAAGAGTACTTCAAACAAAAACCATTGTTTTTAAAAATTAAAAAAAAAACAATTTATACCAGTAGCAATCAAATTAATTACTAAGATAAACTCGATGTAAAGTTTGTAATTAAGTGTGTGTTAATTAGGTTTTGGAGGGGCGGTGAGGGAATCAACTATCTGGTTTCATTAATCTTTAAACCCAATTAAATTGCTTTCAATGCATTACTTTTTCATTTTAATCTAGTTTCATTAATCTTTAAATCCAATTTTTATGAAACATTTGGAAACAAATGGTAAAATTTAAACTTTTGAACTCAAATGGCAATTTGAATGAAACTTTAGGGATGAAAAACGCATTTAACTCTAAAATTAATTATTTAGTTTTTGTTCTTAATTTGAGTAAAATATCAATATATTATTATATTTTTTTCCGGAAAAATGGTGTCTTTTAAAGGATCTAATGCATTATGTGACAAAAGTTGTATACAAAACTAATACAACGGTGTTTTAAACCCCACCTTACATGGTGCCTCTATCCCCATTTGCATGGTGCGTTTAATCGTATATCATTACCAATATGTGTCGAAATCTTTCATACATAAATAGACATAAATATCCCTTGTCCATAAAATCACGCATTTATATACTTGTTGACTCCTGTAGCCCTCTTACATTATTATTTTTAATTAAAAAAGGTTTTCTTATGGAACCAGCTTATGTATATTTTATAACGATATGATCATAGATTGTTTTGATATAATTGTTAATTGTTTGGATACATCTTCACTTTATGGCATCTTATCTCTGTTTGGCCACCTGTGTCATCCACTCATTCGATATCATTACAACTAAATCTAATTATGTTTGTGGACAATCATGTAAATTACAAGAAAATACTAAAATAGAATAACATAGTTTTGATTTACCATTTTCACATCTTTTAGCCAGCATAGTTTTAATTACCAGTTTTAGGTATTTTTACCAACAATTTACGGTCTCTACTCTACAACTATTCTACTAATCTTAAAATCATTACAACTGCATTCTATATATTTTAAATCCATAACTTTTAATTAAAAAGTACACCATTTTACCATCAAAGTGTCTCCCTTAAAACAACCGTTTCTATATTCATAACGTGTATTTACAAATATAACTAATGTATATTTATTAGTTATGTAGTAACTAGTAGATGTAAACCAATACGTTGTGAGATGGGAGTCGACATGGTGGGAAATTAGTAAGGCTCGTTTTAAACTAAAGTGATGTTAATGTAAATAAAAATAAATAAGTTACAAATGTATATTTAGAATTTTATGCACTAAGAAGGGAAAATGGTGAACAAAACCGTAGAGTAGCTCTGATTAGAGGTGGGCATAAAAACCGGGTTCGGACCCGACCCGGTGGACCCGACCCGGAACCGGGTACGGGTACGACCCGGTATATGCATACCCGGGTTGGACCCGAAAAAAAACCGTAGGGTTGGAACCGGGTATGATTTTCTAGAATTTCTTAGAACCCGAACCCGACCCGACCCGACCCGACCCGACCCGGAACCGGTTGAACCCGGGTTGTACCCGGTTTCGACCGTTTTTTTTTTTTTTTTTTTAAAAAGTGGCCGTTTTTTAACGGCTATATAGCCGTTGGGATCGATTTGTGACCGTTTTTTTGTCACTTTTAGGCTTATAAGTTAGTATAAATAGGTGTGGGTTGATATGGTTTAGTACCCAAGTCTCAAACGCAAAAACATACGCAAAAAACGCAAAAAATACTCTCCTTTACTCTCGCTTTACACGTTCACTCTCTCGTTTTACACTTTCACTCTCTTCAATCTTGATATGGCTCACTCACAATCTTCCGTTGGTCAAGGTTCGTCCAACGCTCCAACCGTCGTTCGTGTTCTTGCACACAATCGTAACATGGATGTTTGGTGCAATTGGGATATGGTTGAGTTGAGTGACGGGTCTGTAAAGGCTCGTTGCAAGTTTTGTGGAGCTTTGCTTGCTAAAGATTCTAACACGACTTTAAACAAACACATTAGCAAGAAGTTTTGTAAGTCGTTGAAAAGTATACCGGATTCGCAACAAACACAATTGGGTGGAGACGGTGGAATCTTTAATTACGATGTTAATACGGTTCGAGATCGAATGGCGAAGTTCGTGATTCAAGAAGCTTTGCCTTTTAGTCACTTCGACAATCCTCGGTTGACCAACTTAATTCGAGAGACGCTTCAACCTCGTTACACTCACGTAAGTCGTACTACACTTAGACGTTATTGTTTAAAATTATGGAAACAAGCAAAAAATGATTTAATTGTATTATTTGAAAATTTAAATACCGGTGTAAACTTAACTAGTGACGTTTGGTCGGCTCCACACGGTTTACCCGAATCGTACCTTTGCGTCACCGCTCATTGGGTGGATCCCAATTCATGGCAATTGATGAAACGTACGATTGCATTTGATCTTTTTCCGCATCCACACACCGGAGAATTTTTGTTTTACTTTTTAGATAATGTAATAAGTACTTTTAAATTAGAAAATAAACTTTTTTCAATTGCATTTGATAACGCCTCTAACAACACAACCGCGGTTGAAAAATTAAAATTAAAATATCTTCCGATTGCAAACGGTGATTTTTTCCATACTCGTTGTGTTGCACATATTATTAATTTAGTAGTGCAAGACGGACTATCCGGGCAATATGTTAATAACTTTATTACATCTTTTCGATTTATGTTACATGACGTTTTTAAAAAAAGTAGAAGAAGATATCAAGATTATAAACAACTTTGTAAGGATACGCACTCTAGATTTTTAGGTCCTAATTGGGATGTACCTACTCGGTGGAATTCGACTTGTCACATGTTTGAATGTGCTTTAAAACAAAAGGGCACTTTGAAAGCTTTTCATAATAGTCTTTCGGATAATGGTGAAGCCGACCCATTTCCGGATGCGGGTTGGGAGAATCTTCAACGTCTATCTGAGTTTCTTGAGGTTTTTAAAAACTCAACAACAAAATTATCGGGAGTTTATTATTCCACTAGTTATTCGGTGCTTCAAGAACTATATTTTATGTCTTTGAATTTTAAAAATTTTCAAAATAAAAATAATATGTTTAATCAAATGATAGAACCAATGAAAGAAAAGTTTAAAAAATATTTTAAGGACTTACCACCCGTTTTTACGTGTGCCGCCGCTTTAAATCCGTTTCTAAATGTTGCGGGGGTTGAATGTTTGATAGATGAGATAAATGACAATTTGGATATGCATGACGAAAACCCTGATTTTTCAAACGAGGCAAAAGAAAATTTTAATCATAGTTTGAAAACAATTTATAATTTTTATTTAAATAGATATGGGCCTAACGTAAACATAACCATGCCAAGTGGATCAACCTCAAGTGCTAGTACCTCGTTTAAAGACCCTGTTTTGACTATGTTGAATGTTGTTCGGGATGTGACGGCTAAACGTCAAAGAGGTAACACCCCAACAAGTGAGCTCGGTAGATATAGTGGAACGGATTTTATTTCCACTATGACTACCGAAGATTATCGTGCATTCGATATTTTGGCTTGGTGGAAAGGAAAAGAATCTCAATTTCCGATTCTTTCTGCTATGGCCCGTGATTTACTAAGCGTCCAAGCTTCTACGGTAGCTTCGGAATCTGCTTTTTCTCTTAGTGGCAGGGTAATATCATTACGAAGAACAAGACTAACTCCGGAAGCAGTGGAGATGTGCATTTGTTTAAAGGATCACTTAGACGCAACGGATCGTATACAAGACCAAACAAGCCTCGAAGACGAGATTACACTCGAAGCTAAAGTACATGATAAAGAGGTAGAAGACGAAGTATCTTCTGGCATATCCGATGAAGAATTAACATTTGATCAAGCATCTCGTAGTAGATAAAATTAGACGATATTGTTATTTTTAAGTTGTTTTAATATTATATGTCTTTCATGTTCTTTTTAAATTTCTTTGTCATTCAAATGTTTTATATAAAAAGTATTTAATATTTGTATATTATAAGTGTAACATTTTCTGCTCAAGATTTGTATATATTTATATATTAAGTTGTTTAAATTTTTGTCATTCAAGTGAACCCGGTTAGGAAAAGAAAAATAAAAAGAAAAAAAAGGAAAGAAAATATAAGAAAAAAAAAACATACGACCCGGTGTTCGACACACACACAAGAAAAGAAAAAAAGAAAAAAAAAAAAAAAAAAAAGGCAAAAACCCGGTTGAACCCGGGTTTCATACCCGAACCGAACCCGACACGACCCTACCCGGGTATACCGGGTAGGGTTTGTATCTCGCTGAACCCGACCCGGGTTCGTACCCGGGTTCACCAATACCCGGGTACAAAAAACCCGGTTGGGCCCAAACCCGGTTTTGTACCCGGGCCCGGGTCCGGCCCAAACCCGATTTGTGCAACTCTAGCTCTGATGACTTACTTTGCGGCTTTGAATTAATAATCTCAACCGTAGATAAAATTAATAAGCACTTTACACAAATTGGAATAAAATTTATATTAAAGCATTGATAAATAGAAACCGTCACAATATTATGAAATAATATTTAATGATAGTACACTATGTTTTTATTGTTTCTGTCACAAACTCTATTCCATAAAATGGCAAATATTTTTAAAAAATCAGCAATCGTTCGCCGATTTATAGAAGTTTCGATATCGAAAAATATCAATATATTTACGATACATATTAAAATATTTATTAATCGTATATAAGTTTTTTTTTTCAAATTTAAAGTATCGTTTTCCTCTAGATTATAAAATAGAAAAAAGATCAAATAACGTAAGCAATGTCACAAATTTTGTTTTTTCCCCCTAAAATACCGTATCTTATTACGTAAGAAACAATCTTCGAAATGATTGTAATCTTGTAGACAATATTTGATGATAAATAATTTAATGTAATAATAATAAAGGATACGATGATTAATGGTTTAGTTGGTGAATCTAGTGAGTGGTTTCGAAGACTGCTCGAGTGTGTCCATTTTATAATACAGAATATTGTAACTAGTAATTATCTCACCATTAAATATTTAATTCTATATTATTGTAATGATAAATATAATACGATAAATTGTCACTACATTCGTTGAATTTATTAACGATATAAGTTAAAGTAAAATTATCGTATTGCTATATCACTGGACACTTTCTATCCATCTCCATCTTTAAATACACATAAAAATAATATTTTTAATCAAATATTTTTTCTTCCTTCTAATAAAATTTAATTATATATATATATATACACATATATATATGCAGGTTGTTATACAAAATCATTTTACTAGCAAATTATACAAAGTCAATATATAAGTACGCACCATATATATAATTATGTAATGCGTGTATATAACATTGAAGAGATGCATATAAGTATAGGGGAAAAAACCTAAGAAAACCAATTATTTTTGACAAAACCAAAAAAACTAATTTTAACCAATCAAAATTTTCCATTATTTGTTTATATTTATTAGTTTTAAAGGGTGTTTTAGTAATTATCTATATAACTTATTTTTAGTAAATGAACATTGTTGACTTAAATCCCTTATATTTCTCCATAATTGAACAAATTAGTATACAGACAATTTCAAACAAACCAATTCATCGATCTTTTTGTTCTTCACCGGTTCAATTTTTTCCACCATCGTTTCTTCTCAATTCAGTGCTTTAATCGTTTCTATATAACAAAATCAAAGAAAATTCTTATCCATTGCAGCATTCATATATTCAAGAAGGTGATAGTTTCTTTATTCTTTTCTAATGATTTATCGATTCAATCCCTACTTTTTAATATTTTGATTTCATATACCATTTAGGATGGATAACTACTCTTGCTTGATCAAAAGACTTATCATGCTGATGAACAATTAAAACTTGAAGAAATTGATCATAATGATGAAAAAATCCCCGGCTGGAGAACGATGATGATGATTTTCATATATGATTCACGTATACGTAAATGCGTAACAGAAGAAGAAGTTGCCTTCTGAAGAAGTCGATGATGATGTAAGAACTTTTCATCATCTTATTGCTTAGTTACGTATACATAACCACAAGTTACATAAGTAAACCTATGGGATATATTTAACTCATACGAGTTACATCAAGTTACATATAAGTAACTCACAGTTATACATATGTAACTCGTAGTTACATATACGTAACTATAAGACTTTCTATACCAAAGTTCTCAACTATTACATATTTGTAACTTATACAAAAAGGACTTCATGTGTATACAAATACGTAACACAAAACGTATACATAACACAAGTTACATATACGTTACTCTAGCTACATATACGTAACCTTGGGTCAACGAACAAAAATGATACTTAAATAGAGTTGCTCGATTATAAATGTTTATTAATAGGAAAAAAATTGACTTACATATACGTAAACATGTATTATATTATGTTTTTGGTAGGGTTGAAAAAAATAAAACAACTTCGTTTTCAGATTAATACATATATATATATATATATATATATATATATATATATATATATATATATATATATATATATATATATATATATATATATATATATTCTGTTGAATCATGTTTAATTTTTTTATTAAAATCATGAGTAGAGAGAGAGTGAGAAGGAGAGAAAGAGAAGAGAGTGAGTATAATTAGGAAATTATAAACTTATGATCTCCTAAAAATACCCTTAAAGCTACAAATTAATTCCTATAAACTTCCTTTTGTTTACAAAACTGCCATTATGAATCTTGACTATCTATTAAACATAATCAATGGTAGAAAAATGGTTTTTTTGATTTTCTTATAAAACTTGGTTTTCTCTTAAACCCTCCCCTATAAGTATATAATAACACAGTGAGATATTAATATACATTACATCTTTCTTTTACAATATCCTTTTAAAAAATAATAATATTATACCTCAGTTATAAAGAACAGAATGCTTGATTTTGTGCCACTATTAACTTTTTTTTTAAAGAAACATTATTTTTCATTATCAAAAGTTATTTGCATTATAAAAGGTTGAGCTAAATAAATCATTAAAAATTATGACTTTTACGATTTTGCTCTTTCAGTAATAACATGAGGTAATCAAATCGCATAAGTCAAAATTTTAAATTTCCAAACAGGATTAACCACGATTCAAATTCGAAAAAGATAAAACCAATTCGAAATTCTTATACAAAATTCAAATTCGATTCGTATTCAAAAAGAACTCGAAATTGATTTTATTCAGATTCATATTAAGTAAAAACAAAAAAGTAATTGATCGAATAATAATTTCAAAATTTAGTCAAAAGATCCACTTTCAAAGGATCAAAATAAAAATATACGCCTAACATACAAAATATTTCAAGTTTCAAATAAATCAAAATTCGCAATTTCTAATTCTCATATATGTATTTTTAAATTAATATATATAATAAATAAATGCAAGGATGTTCATTTCTAATTCGCAATTTCTAATTCTCATATACATATTTTAAAAAACTAACAATTTAAAGGTTATAAGGAAAATATAATTAGTTTAAAATAATTATAATATTAAAATAATAACAGTAAACACTTGTACTTTTATGTAATGACAACTTACACATTACTATTCATTAAAACTTGTATATAAACAATGTAAGTATAGGTTAAAATCAATAACCTTTTTATTGTTATCATGTTGGTCATGTATTCTTTTATGTTATCAAATAATACTAACTATTATTAAGGCCCAAGCGTTCTGGCACGCACGGTTTAGAATAAAATTTACAACGACAACTCAGTTTTGAGAACAAATCACATCAAAACATTGATAAAAAGCGCGTCACAAATTTTAAAAGTTGAAAAATAATCAAAACCTTCACATAAATTTGACAATTTATATGTTTGTGTTTGACAATTTGTACATTATCACGCACATGAAATTTACACTGGAACGTAAATAAAAATAAACACAACGTATTAATATATTATGAACTTAACAACACATCAAAAGTTAAAAAAGAGAAAAACTATAAATGAGCACGTGCCAAAAGATTATTGGAAAAAAAAAAGAAGAAACACAAAAGTATAAGGTATACAGGATAAGTGTAATTTAACTTGGAGGGGACGTATTATAACTTCATGAGAGGATAAATTGTAACTTTTAAATCACATACTTTAATGGTTTGTACTTGTGACTTAGTAAGATAGTGTTTAGTATGAGGCAATGAATATAGGAATGAAATACCCATTCAAGGTAATGAAAAGAAGAGTCTATTTGTTATGGGATAATGAAATTAACAAGTGAATCAAATGAATGACGGAATGAAATGCACAAGAGAATAAAAATCATTATCATTTTGTTATCCTATTTCGATTACTATAGATGAATAGAATAAATCACTACTTAGTGTTATTTGACATGCGGGATAAGACGAAGAATAAAATACAATTCAATGAAGACTCACAAATATACATTTGCCTCAAAATAAAAAAAAATTAACAAAATAACTATAATAAATTAATACTAAGAAAAATATAATCTATTTAACTTAAAAAATCATTAAAAAGTTTCTAATTAATGAAACTAAAAAAAATTCCAAAATTTATCAATTAAAATAAACTAAATATATCAAGTCAAACATGTTTTTACCCATCCAAGTTTAGGCCTGTAAACGAATCAAACGAACACGAACATCGGCATGTTCATTTTCGTTCATTTAACTTTAACCGAACATGAACACGAACACATAATCGAACACAATATTTGTTAGGTATTACGTGTACGCGGCTGACCCGAGGATTCGGATAGGGCACGGAAATCAATACAATACTACAGCTCGGGCCTTAAGAACTTGTCGGTATTTCTAATTGATTTCTAAAACGAGTGACGAGATAATGATAGCAATAATGAACAGAATTACGCAGCGGAAATAATTGAACCAAACAACCAATAACTTGAACTAATAAAACTGAACAGAATACCCAGAAAACAAAATCTGTTTTGTGGTTGTTCTTTGATCAGAAACAGAGCCCAAACAACAGCAGCAGTGGCGCACAAAAAAGAACAGGGCAATAGCCTGTTCTTGGCAGCAGCAAAACCTCTTTGCGGCGGCTGTAATGGCGGCTGCTGGTGGTTGTCGATGGCAATCAGCAGCCTTGCTGATTGCAGGTTTGGCGGCGGCAGCAGCAGAAAGACAGCAGCAGTGTTGTTGCTGTTCTCGGCAGAAAGGAACACACACACAAACACACGAGCACAGAATATAAAATCAAAGCAGTAAAGAACACAACGATTTAACGTGGTTCGGTCAAGAATTGACCTACGTCCACGGGCTACGAACCAGGGTTTCTTTTTATTACTTTCAAGACTCAAAGATTACAAGTACATATGTGGGTATTTATAATAAAAGACAATAAAAACTTAACATAAATAAGTTGAGGCAGATTAGGGTTAGGACCGGCTGCCCCTAATCCTTTTCTGCAGCTTGTCATTGGGCTGTTTCAGGGCCCGACCTAAGATGGATCGGAGCCCACAACACAACAATATTTTGTTCATGTTTGTTCATTAAGAAAATAAAAATGTTCGTGTTCGTTTGTTAAAAAGCTAAACGAATAGTTCATGAACGTAAACGAACACAAACGAACACAAACGAACAAAAATAAACAAACTTAATTGACAAACATAAATGAACACAAACAAAATTAATGAATACAAACGAACAAGTCTAACACATCACAATTCATAAAAAAAAGCACATGTAAATTAATGGTTCAAGTACACATGATTCATCAAAAAATATGATTCTATTAAAAAAACCCATAATGATTTATCAAAAATCATCCACGATGACTCATCAAAAAATCATAGAAAAATATGTACACTAAATACATAAACGAACGAACATAATTGAACATAAGTAAACGAACATAATGAACATATATGAACGAACATCAACGTACGTTTACAAACCCAAATGAACGAACAAAATATGTATTCATGTTCGTTCGTTTAATTAAACGAACACATTTTTTTGTTCGTGTTCGTTCATTTAATTAAATGAACGAACATAAACGAACTTTCCATCAAACGGGCCTATCCAAGTTTGTGGTTTTCTTTAACTTTAAAAAGATTACCATCAACTCATTTCGTAGGAGCTTGCATAAATCTTGTTACGCTAACGAATAGTCAAACCCACAACTTTATTTCTCTCCGCAAAAAAATTGTTATGCAATGCCTCTCTATTGTTCTTCGTTTCCAAAACTCTATTCAATGTATCTGTAGCCTCTGCTCACTCAAAAATTTATTACATAGTTTTCTCTTTTTATGTGTATTTGATTCTTCTCTAAAAGCAACATATGAAGGGTTGTTTAACGGTTAATCATTCACCAAATCCATCTCCTATAGCCTTTGGTTCTACTCTATCTATGTCAGATAAAATACCAACATATGTTTGAGCTTCTCTTCGTGTTATCTAATTCTTACCAAATACAATACACAAGTACCAATAATGAGAAAAGCTCTTTCTTTTCTATTTTACTATATCATCGTAATCGAAGTTAACAAAAAATAAAAATCATAATATAACAATAAAGTAGCAATAAATCATTATATATACCATAAAGATTAAATTCTATACCTCAATTATTTATGTAAAAAACTATAATTATATATGATTATACATTTTTTGTATATAATCTTACAAACAAGTTAGGAAGCATAGGGTACATCATATTATAATCCCAACCAAAACCACATGTATTGTCTCTTGTTAGCATATTATGCATGACATATCATTCACTCTTTAATGTCTTTACAATAACTTTATATGTAGCTTTGCTTTTATGCCAATTTCAGAAAGTGAGATTGCTAGTTGTTGCTCCATCACATTGAAAAAGCTAGGTTTAAACTAATTATTTGATTTGTAATTAGAATTCAAATTGAGAATATCGAGCATGGTTCCAAGAGGCTTCTCATCTCTCTTTTCATTTCATTTTTTGTTTTAACCTAAACCCCTTTCAAAATCAAACTATGATTCCATATCTTTACCAAATACATTACCTCTTGATGATGATGAATTCATTCACACAAATAATGATGCGGATGACAAAAATCTTAGCTTACATGTGAAACATATCAAAACAAATGGGACTTCTAATCAATAGACAAACTTCGAATAAAATATGACAACATCAATGTTAAACATCTAAACACCATTGATTTATTAATATTATTATGTTTTTAGTTATGTTATTTTCTTAATGTTTACTAAATGGATTTTTTTGGAATAAACTTAGAATGTTTTTATATTATTGTTATCTTATGTTTGTTATACAACATTGATATTTTCAAGTGAAGATATGGCGTCACATTATGATTCTGAAAAGAATGGATGAAAAAAAATAAAAAAGGGATGAGAAACTTATTATAATCATGCTCAATTTGTGTTCTAACTAAAACTCGAATAATTTTTTTATGCAATGAAACTAGTAATCTTACTTCCCAAATATGGCATAAAGGCAAAGCCACATATAGTCACGTGGGTCAAAGAGTGATTGGTCTGCCGTCCATGATATGCTAGCATGAAACAATACAAGTGGTTTTGGTTGGGATATAATAACGACATACTTGACTCTCAACATGTTTGGCAAGCTTATATACATGTAATGTATAATCCCTTTTTGTAGTTTTTATAAATAGAATTAAGATATGGAATGCACATTATATGGTTTATTAATGCGTTGTTGCTACTTCGTTCCTATATTATTGTTTTAATAACTTTTAGCTTGATTATGATGATATAGCTTGTTTGGTGGAAAAAATACAGCAAAACGAACAGGAAAGAGATATTCCTTAATATCAGGATTTGTGTGTTGTATTTAGTAAGAATCACAAAACAAAAGAAAAACTCAAACAGCAGCTCATATTTTATCAAACGTAAACAGAGAAAAACTAGAGGCTACAGTAGATGAGTTAGATGATAATTAGCCACTAAACAACCTTTCATATATTGCTTCTAAAGAAAATTCAAGCACACAATGAAAGAGAAAAATACATAACAACTAGGATCCTCTAATGACCAGCTCGAAAAAACCGTCCGAAATAATATGCAGAGATTAGAGTACTACAAATACATCCAATAAAGGTTTTGTAATGAAGAGTTCGTAACAACCTTTTTACAGAGATGAATAAAGTTGAGGGTTTTGTCTATTCGTGAGTTTGACAAGGTTGTATATGCTACAAAGAATGTAGAGTTGATGGTAATCTTTCCTAAGGTTGACGAAGACCGCAAACTTGAATGGGTAAACGACATGTTTGACGATACCGTTAGAAGTGATATATTAGAACTTTCGAATTGTTTGAATTTATTTTGATTGGTAGATTTTAGATGTTTTTAAAATTTCATTAGTTGAAAACTTTTGGATGATCTTTTAGATTTTTTAGCTAAAATATTTATTTCTTATAAATACAAATTTATTATAATTTATATTGTTACAGTGATAAGTTTTCTTTATTTTGAGACATGGTTATTTTTGTCGTTTTTAATTAATTGTATTCTATTCCTCCTTATTACCCGGCAGATCAAATATCAAAAAGTAATAATTTAATTCATTCGGGTAATACACATGATAATTAAATGATAATAATCTATTCATTCTCTTGCCCATTCCCTCTACTGTCCATTCCATTACCCCGTAACAATATCAAAATTGTAAGACAGTGAGCAAATCGGACAATATCAAGGTCGTGGTTGTATAATATGGTACCAAAACCGGTTTGTGTATTTTAGTATTTAGATGTTCAAAACATCATTAAAAGTTTTCTATTAGAAGAAAATTTTATGCAAATGACAGATTAGATGTGTATAAAATGCAAAAACTAATGGATACTTAGCATAACAAACTGCAATAAAACTACTATGGTTACATAATTAACATGTCATTATCACAATACTATAGCGCAATAAATCAATTCAAATTATGGGAGCATGGATGGTTACCTGAAAAGTGTAATTAACGCAATTCCTGGCAAATCAAGTAAATCTCCCTGGAGTTTGATCTCGTAGCTTTAGGCCTCAACCATGATGACTTCCTAAACAAAGGCTTGCAGATCTTGCTCAACTCTACAACCACCAAACATTCATAAACAACCACTTATCCAACAATGAAAACTGACATGAATTTGTTACAAATATAACACCAAAACATCTTCTATATGCAGCACATGTGTCAATCTTTAATCGTTTAACAAATTCTTAAACTTTTCTCCGGTCAAAGAATATTACCTTTTGTATCCTCGCTCTCTAGAAGCTTGACAATGAGGTGTCCACCGGTTTTAAGTATACCAACGTCATCTTCTTTGTTGAGTTGCTTTTCTGTGTTACCGTCTTCCAAGGGCATATCGGGTAATTTTGATCCACCAAGGGCCAAATCAAGAGCCCGCATTCCTAATTCCATGGATAAAGCTGCATCTCTTGTTGTAATACCAGAAACAAGTGGGCACATATCTGATAATACAACTGAAAACCCTTTTTTCTGCCAAAGTTAACATACAAAACTTGAGAAAACCATCAGGTTTTTTTTATTGTTTTATGATGATGTGCAAATAGTTAGTGTAAAGCTGGAATTTTTCCAATTAATTTGGGGATTTTATTGAAGAATAATGAGTACCTGAGGGGAGAGGTTCAGAAATTCATATTTAGGGAGGTTCATGACATCTGCACAAACAGTTGAAACCCTTGAATCACAGTGAGTTGAAGGAACTTTCACCTTCTGTTCTGGTTATAATACCCCACACAAATGAGTTCAAGTTACCCTTCTGGGACAGATTTACTGTGACTGTATGAACAAATAAAAGAAACATAAAACAGCAAATCACCTTAAGATCAAGGCCAACGACTGCCCCACCATTTTTCAAAGGACCAAGGCTTTGACAAGCTACCTGATTTTCCATGAACAAAATCACCCATCAATTCCAAGTAAATATATCAATTCAAAGCATCATACATTTATGGTACAATGGTTTCTTACATGAATAGGGTGTAAGATAGCGAAAATTCGTACGTAAATATTAACGTTCAAACAAAATAATGGGATGGAGGTATAGGTGAAACAAGCTAGCTTAAATACAGGCTCGTCATAGAATCTTGGCTTGCTAAGGCCTTAAGCCAAGCAGAAACATAATATCTGGCTATTTGACCAGCCCAGTATAACTAGATCCCTGATTGCCACTAAAAATCAAATTAAAAAAACTAAGTCTCCACAAATTTCCAAACCTACCAAGACTATCGAGGTTAGTGAGTTGCTTAATGTGATCTATAATTTGCTTAACCCAACAATCCTAATCTCTTGGGCAATTTTATTCATACTTTTTTCAATTGGGTTTACTTGTACTTTTATTTGAAAGGCATAATATTGATTTTCGCATCCTATACGAACCAAACATATTTGAGCCAAGCTTACACTAAAACTTAGTTAATCACACAATAATCAATCTAATATATGACAAAACCAAGGTCAAGGTTTTGGCAAGCTGACTCTAACCCTAACTCTGGGCTTTGTTGGCTTAGTAAACCATGGACCAAACCAGTGTTGGGTTTGTGAAGGCTTTGGGCTTGGGCCCATGTTTAGTTTTCTTGTTCATTAAGTTGCTAACCCTAATTAGTCTCTATATATATCCATGTCATGTATTTGTAATCTTTGTACTGAGCAAATAAAGAAAAACCCTAGCTGCAGCCCGTGAACGTAGGTCACACCGACCGAACCACGTTAAATCCTTGTGTCGTTTATTGTTCTATTTTCTGTTTTCTGTGTGATAATCGTTTGTGCGTGCTTGTGTGTTGGTTCCGCTGCTCCGCTTGAAGTCCTAACAAGTAGTATCAGAGCTTAGGCTCGATGAACACACGGGATTGCACGGAAGACGATTCGTATTAGATTTGTCTGTTCGAAGATCATAAGGTTTTTTTTTCTATTTGCTTTCTTGGTTGTTGCATCGTTCAGATCAAAAAAAAAAAAAGGAGCGCACCTTAGGTTGAAAGAAGAAAAGGCATAAGAGTTGTTTTTTTAATTTTCTATTACCCACGTGAATGATTTTTTTAGTTCAAAAAGTCATCTTGGGCTTTTACGCATAAAACAAAGCAGAAAGGTCATTTTTTATTTGATCGAGGAAGGTAAGCAAAGTTATTAAACCTTGTCGCCATTATCAATAATATTTTGGTGATCGAGATCAAGTACCAAGTTGAAACTCTTGGAAGTCGTCGATTAGGGTTTGGTGAAGAACTCTTGGATTTGTCGGGTAAAGGTTAGGGTTTTGTGTTTTCAAGTTTCAATTTGTTTTGACCGGTTATTATCAACTGTTTGGGGAACCGTGTTTTTTGTGAAAGAAAAGTACATTCGGGTTCAGATTTGTCTACAAGGTTTATTGCAGGAGCAAATTGGTCAATTGACAGTGTTCAGTAGAACAGCCGTCAAGTTCAGACCCGTGCCATTGCTATGTCTGTTCACTGTTTCGATTTGCTTCTTGTTTGCTATTTGAGATGGCTGAAGACGGGAAAGTTGTGATCGAGAAATTTAACGGTTCTGATTTCAGTTGGTGGAAAATGCAAGTAGAAGCATTGTTATGTCAAAAGGACTTGGATATGGTACTAGGAGAAAAACCTGCGAAAATAGAACAAGCTGATTGGGAATCAAAGGACAAGAAGGCTCGTGCGGTTATTACATTGGCTTTGACAAAAAATGTTTCTTTTAATGTCATTAAGGAAACCACGGTCGTGGTATGATGACTGCTTTGTCAAATATGTATGAGAAACCGTCTGCGGCGAATAAGGTGTTTTTGATTCGGGAGCTGGTGAACACAAGGATGAAAGAAGGAAGCTCAGTGATTGCTCACATTAACAATCTAAATTCAATATTAACAAGACTTGTATCTGTTGGAATTAAGTTTGATGATGAAGTTCAGGCTCTACAGTTGTTGTCGTCTCTGCCTGATAGTTGGTCTGGAACTGTGACTGCAATTTCAAGTTCTATGGGGACTAAGGGTTTCACTCTGAATGGTATTCGAGATCTAATTATGGGTGAAGAAGTCAGAAGAAGGAACTCGGGTGAATCGTCTAATAGTGAACTACTAAATGTTGGCAGGGGTCGGGATAATAACAGGAACAGTGGGAGTCGGGGAAGGAGTTCATCTAAACCTAGGAAGAATGTGAAGTGTTGGAGCTGCAATGAGGTCGGACACGTTAAGAGTCAGTGTCCAAATAAGAAGGAATTAAACACTGCTGCTGGGGATGTTTCTGATGATGATGCATTGATACTCAGTGTGGAAAACAGGGTGGACTCTTGGGTCATGGATTCAGGGACTTCGTTTCACGCCATAGACAACGGAGAAACGATGGTGAATCTAAAACATGGTGATTTTGGAAAGGTACGATTAGCCAATGACGAGATACTTGAGGTAACGGGCATAGGTGATATTGATCTGGTTACTTCATTGGGTACTACATGGAACCTAAAGAATGTCAGGGTGATTCCGGGGCTGAAGAAGAAACTGATTTCAGTTGGTCAGCTGGATGAACAAGGACTGGAAGTGAGGTTTGGTTGTGGTAAATGGAGGGCGATCAATGGTAATCTGGTTATTGCTCGTGGTATAAAGCGTGGGTCATTATATATGGTTGAGGTACCTGCTGAGGGATGTATGACCGTCCCGGTTAAGCACGACAAAATCTGGTTCGCTAAATCTGGTGCTAAGAGAGTTCATTTTGCAAACATGAAGTCTGGAGCAGGGATGTTAGGTGAACGAGTTCGAAAGTCTAAACAATTCAGGGGATTCGGTGACAGTGGGAGCACGGGACGTGTTCCGGGTACAGTTACAAAGAACCGTTGGGTTTTAAAGACTACGACTGAAAAATTCTCTCCTGGTGATTGTTTGCTGAATTTGGAGAGTGATCGTGATCCTCGGTGTATCTTTGAATCCGATGGAATGTCTAAATCGGTTAAGATAAAGGATGAGTCGTTGGCGGGACTAGCCACGACTGAGTTGGAGCTCGGGGGAGCTTCAACTGGCCCTTCCAGTACTTGATGATGAGGGGCTGCTGCAACTAGAAGATGTGATGAAGTCTTAGCTTGTTCTTTGGGAACTGGAGGCTTGGAAGACTTGTTTAAAGATTACTGAAGTTACTAGACGACTGGGTTGCTTTGTACTTGAATGGCGGGCTAGAATTTATCGCAAAGCCTTCAAGTGGGAGATTGTTGGGTTTGTGAAGGCTTTGGGCTTGGGCCCATGTTTAGTTTTCTTGTTCATTAAGTTCCTACCCTAATTAGTCTCTATATATATCCATGTTATGTATTTGTAATCTTTGTACTGAGCAAATAAAGAAAAACCCTAGTTGCAGCCCGTGAACGTAAGTCACACCGACCGAACCACGTTAAATCCTTGTGTCGTTTATTGTTCTATTTTCTGTTTTCTGCGTGATAATCGTTTGTGCGTGTTTGTGTGTTGGTTCCGCTGCTTCGC
The DNA here is from genome assembly GCA_025506505.1 of Flaveria sonorensis. Lineage (NCBI taxonomy): Eukaryota > Viridiplantae > Streptophyta > Magnoliopsida > Asterales > Asteraceae > Flaveria > Flaveria sonorensis. Next base: position 4,566,247 of record CM046438.1, read on the forward strand.
TTGAAGTCCTAACAACCAGAACCATCTAACTTCTTCAGGAGCCAAACTTCAAGCAGCAACAAGCGCAGGGTGAGCTCAAACAGATACACATCCGCCCTTAATCTTAATAAAGCGTGTGCACATAAGGTAAAAGTGGATTGCTTGTGTATCAGTGAATCAAAAGATTGCATCAACTCATTAGCTTTTTCTCTTTTAACTCACGCCCCTCTAAACCTACTCCTAAAATCATAAAACCTGAACCCTCAACCATGATTTCCCTAGGTTACAAGCCCTTTGGTAACAATTCGATTGATTTGTTACAAAATTCGTATTCAACATAAACTCGAAACAAGGGAGAAAGATGGACCTGAAGCCAAGCGCCAGGAGCACAACCAAGGTCAAGAACAGAACAACCAGGTGTAATCAATTTGTACTGCTTCTGAATCTGAAGCAGCTGTTCATCCAACCACAACCAAATCAAAATCAATAATATCATATAAAAAAAAAAAAAAGCGTATCATAATTTTGCTAAAATTAAAGTTCATAAACACATCAATACTATTATCCAACGATTGTAAGATTCAAATTAAGGGAAACGGAAACCTAACATCAATACGAAGGATGAATTACCTTGAAGGCAGATCGAGCAACGTACCCGAGGCGCAGAGCTTCTCTGTAGAAGAAATCTGCAGTCCCACCGGCGCTCATTGTTCTTTGATTAGGGTTTAATGGCGGCAACTCGCTAAAACCTTTTGATGTTCGGGTTCGAGCCCGATTGCTGGAAGGGGGTAGCTTCTTCATCTTTTATAATATACCAAAATTAGGCTACGGTTAAATAATAAAAACTATTAAATATTTATTTTAAAGAGTTAGAATATTATTAAAATTACGTATAAATAAGTTTTTTTTATTAGCTAATAAAACATTTTTTATTATTTTTAAAACTTTTGTTTTACAAACTTTTTTTGTTTTTTATCAATATTCGTTGTTTAAAATCTCCAGGTTTATTTTGTAAAAAATGTTTTTATATAAAACTTTTACTTTTTAAAAAAGATTGGTTTTAAAATATTTCGTTATTTAAAAGTTTTTTGTTGTTTTAGAAAAATTCATAGTTTTAGACAATTTTTTATTTTGAAAAAAATATATTTTTAATCAAAATACTTAGTTTTATTTAATAAGAAATGGCTTTTAAAAATTATTGATTAAAAATGACTTAAATTTATAATATATAGAGAGAGAGAAATTTTGAAAATTAATTATTTGACTTTTAAAATAAAATAAATAGTTTAAACGGAAAAATAAAAAAAAAGAATGACTATGATAATCCGTTAAAAAGTGTAAATAATTATTATGATATATTACCAACTTTATCACTTATTTTTTTATCTCATTTTCCAAAAAGTCTTCAAATTTTATTCTTTATCTTTATTTTTATTCAAGTGAATACATTATAATCAACTTTTACTATTATTTTTTCTTTATTCCACTCATAAAAAAATTATAACAAATAAATAATGAGTTAACATATATAAGAAACTAGTGTTTTACTCCGACATACATTATGCGTCTTAAAGACAGGGTACACCGTGGCTCAGACTTATATTTCCATCAACATAGCCACAACCTAACAATTTTAACCGTAGCCAAAGTATTTGTCAACAAGGCTCAGAACCGATGCTCGGTTGCGGCTGCATACCGTATGCCAAGCCAAGGCAACCGACACCGGTTTTCATGTATCATCACAGCTACAAAACATATGGTCTCAAATGAACACACATCTCCATCGTCATCGACATCAAAACTCTCTCTTGAAATTGGATTTTTGTCACTGTTTTTACCAAGAAAAGCATCATCAACATCAGTTTTATGGATGATCCAGGAACATTTTCGAGCTTGCCACAACAGAAATACAACCACAAATCGATAAACACCCCAAAAAGATCAACGGCTAGCTGCTACCCACCAACACAACCTACCTACTAGCAGGAGCCACCGCTAGTGACAACAGCGGAGCTTTCACCACCATAGAGATCCAAAGTAGCGGCAACACTTGGCACCGGCGGTTTCAACGTAGATCACCGGAAGAACAAAGACGACTGACCACCATCACCATCGACAAACGCCGGGGAACCGCCGCCTGCTCCACCTCCACAACAGACAAGAAGCAGAGCGGCAATAGAACCCACAACCGCAGCCACAATGAAGAGCGGACCAGAAAGATATTAACGTGGTGAAAATGCAACCGCCACTGTCGCCTTTGCCACCCCCGGCCACCACCAACACACCCCCAAAACCCACTGGTTCTGTTCCCGACCACCGTCTTACGACCTGATTTAAACCATCCTTAGAGTCAATAGTTGACGAAAAAACAACCCAACCAGTAGGAAACGCAATCGGAACAAACTTCACAGACCTAATCTGTCATAGGTGGTGCGAGAATCACCGATCTACATAGATTTGAGATATGCAAGCCTTGATCAATTCATCAAAGATTCCCAGAACCTAATGACATATTAAGGCTTGATCAGTTCATCACCTATATACCGGTTCGGTCGCCACCACCACCGTTGCCATCCAGTCAGGGTGGCTAGCCGAAGGTGATGACCAACACCATTATCTTCGTCACTTTCTACCTCTCTGTAGCTCTCGGATCTAACTTTCTCCCTCTCTTTCTCTCTTTAAATTTGAAATTGAATGTATGAATGTGTGTGTGGAATTGTGGATTGGGAATAAAGAATCAAAAAGAAAGGTGGGTGTGTACAGTAAAAAACCACATGTGTCGAGCTTTCCGGACGAGGATGGCACCGCTCACACATACCAATCACATGCAACCACCTACGAGAATCATTGTTCATTTCACTTTGTTTTTAAATATATAGGTTAATTAATATTCAAACCATATGTTTTATTCTTAAATTTTAAAGATATTAAATGATTTAAAAAATGGTTGTAGGAGTGATTTGGATGTCCGTCCTTAAATATAAAGATAAGGCAATTTTACCAACTTTATTATGAATGCTTTAACAGATTAAAACGGGCTTTATGGGATGGCTATGCCCAGAGGTGCACAAATTAGCCTATAGACAAAGTTTGTTCAAGTTAAAATTTGTTCAAGTTGGGTCAACACAGTTAAAAGGTGGTTGACAGTGGTATTAAGGGAAGGGAATAAAAATATCAATCAATTTGAAACCGCGTTTTTTTGGTTTGGTTTTAACCGCTTTTAACGAAGCCAAATCGTCTTTAATGCAACTTTTTTAGCTTACTTTTAAATATTAATCTATACATATTGTATCTGATAAATAAAATGAGAATGAAAAGAAATAAGTGAATTTGATTAAATGCTTTTGTTATTTTTTCTAAATGATCATTTAAAACCGAATCATCTTTTTATGATTATAATTATTTCGAAAACTCATATTAGCTTTTAATTTTAACGTTGCAACAAGATGTTATCATTATTATATTTATGTAGCCTTACTGGAACCAAAAAGTTCTAATGTCGAGGAACATTTGAGTAAACCCACTCGGTGAAAAAAAAAATGGGGGACGCCACTAATCACGAAACATTAAAGTTAGATTCTCATATCCACCGTCAAGGTAATTTACTTTGTCTCCTCCTTTTATATATTTGCAATACAATAGGCTAATATCTTTGAACTTTTATAACATTCTAAATAATGATGATAAAAACGTTACCAAAAATAGGGTCAAATAATTACTATAATCCTTTCAAGAAGAATAATATACTGTAATTTAAAAGCCTTTCAAAAAGTAAATATAATATTATAATAATAACACTAACAATAAAAAATTAATAATACTATAACTACTAATGATAATAGTAAATTAACAATACTATTAATAATAGTAAATTAATAATACTATTACTACTAATGATAATAGTAATAGTATAAAAGAAAACTTAAGTCTCATTTACTTTTAATGTTTTACAAACTTTTTCATTTTACGTTTCGATCTAAACTTTTCTAATTAACATATCGCAACATGCGTATGTAGTTCAACATTTTTGTATCTATTTTTTTCTCTTTAACGGACACGTTGTGTTTTACTTTTCTTTTCAATTTTACGAGTTTTTCTGATGTTGATGATTACTAGTAACAGTGTGACATTGATGCTACTTAATATGGTTTTACGGCCCCACCGCAACGCGTGGGGCCGTATACTAGTTATGAACTATAAACTAGTTATTACAATGTTAATTGTGCCCGGCTTTCTTATTTAAGAGCAAAATTTTCTCCAATTCCCTTAACCTTACACTTGCAAAAATTTAAATCCACACCAATAACCTTGCACTAACAATTGTGTATCTTTTACTTCTGTACACGTATGTGCCAGTTTAATAGAAATCAACTTGAATCTATATAAATGTGTTTTGACAGCAAAATTTTTCTAAATAGGTTTAGTCATTTTATCATTTGAAACTTTTAATGTAACAAAAGCTTCAAACGAGAATGACTCTAAATATTTTATTTAAGATGAACCTTTTAAAATTGTTTGGTGTTCGAATCATCCATATGTCGGCAGTTTCTCACACAATGAGCAATTAGTATATCGTAATACGTCAACAAGATCATATAATACAATTATCTTGACTACAATATTATAATCCTTTGTCCGTCAATGGCATCCAAAATATGCTGACTACACATAAATAAATAAATAATACATATTCACCAAAACTTCAAACCTATTATTTGTAAGCCATGACGTTGTCTATCGTGTGAATCACCCTCATCCCTCGTGATATTATCAATAAATGCATCTATCAACAAACCAACTTAGGTTCAGAATTCAAAGGTTTACCTCAGCTGCTACCTGCCACTCTCTGTGAGCCTAAACAGAACGGAATCAGTGAACCTCAATCATACGCTGGATGAGATAGGCCCGTGACACTATGGTATTCTATTCATGATAGTAACAAGACCCCTTAGGCGCGTATGAACAATGACCGATTATTCTAATGATCTAATAAACACATTTTTTTTTTTTAATTTTTACAAGTTTTGGTATTTCTAATATGGGCAAATGCACAAATGAAAGTTGGTAACTTGGTATTTTACATACCCCAGAGAAAATGAGGGCTGTCCTTGAGGCACACACATGGATGCTTCATTTGTCAATGTTCCAACAAATTCAGTATTGCCAGTAGCACACTCAGGGGCAGCCGACTTCCTTCTTACTCGCCTGCTTGCCAAACACATAATATATCATTTTACGCGGCCAGAATTCAAAATACATAACAAAAGGACAAACAAAAAATAGATATACCATACTCTCTAAAATCATGACTTCTTGACAAACTCAAATGCAAGATGTGTTGTTGTACTGATGTTGTGTCGCCATGGTCTCCCGAATAAACATAAGTTTGTTATTAAGCAGGCGCCCATGTAGATAACGCACATATAATGCGCCCTTTCCAGCCTTGCAACATCCAATGACCGGCTTCATCAATCCCGAAGTCTTCATGGTAGCATGATCTTGCTCTGTCTTTAGCCAATTTCAAGATTTCTTGATTAAGAGGGAGCTGGCGAAATCCAGCCCTTGAATTACGAACCTGCCACTGTTTATATGTTTCTGGTCTCTCAATTCTCTCGCCACCTTCACAAGCAATGACATTCATTGCTTCACGTCCCCAAAACACTTTCTCAATCAGCACTCTCTCTGGGGTCTCACGAGTCGCATTAGCCTCAATCATATCAAACATAGAAGAGAAGAAAAACAAAGCTTCTCTAAACCTTGTGATGAAAAAAGGGGCGTTGTATGTGCCACTGATAACACCCTGAATAAACATATGGGGTTTCATTTTCCTAATAAGGTTCAGAACTTTATTCCTTGGACTATCCACCATGACCGTCTCATCAAGCAAGTATCTAAGCCGATAAGCACAATTTACAATCAGCATTTCATCATTTTCAAGCTCAAGATCCTCGATTGTAATTGTTTCCCACTTTTGAGCTATGGCTTTGAACTTAAACGGGACATTAAAAGTTCCTGCATAATTTGCTAGCCTACTTCCCGTCTCCTCAACCCTCTGGGACGGCCTAAAACCAGGACAGGGGAAGTCAATGCCAGTGATTCTAAGTTCTGGCGGACCACCGGGCCTTTTTGAGAGGCGTTGTATGAAGCAAGGCCATTGGAAGCCATAAAGAATACCAAAATCTATAATATGCAGCTTCTTTTTGTTTTGGGCAGTATGCAAAATAGTTTTATTAGAGAAAAAATTGGAGATTTTCAGGAAAGGGCAGCAACTGAGCAATAAATGGTAAGCTTTCAATACCTCCACAGCAGATGTAGGCCTTGAAAGGAGAGCATTGTATATTTCGGTTCCTGAGCCAGCCATTCTTGCTTCAAGACCAGCAGAAAAGTAATGAGCTAATCTTTGCATTCCGTCACCTTTCGGTAAAGCATGTTCTCTTATCTGTTTCAGTAGATCAATTGCACTCCTTTGGTCATTTGCAGCAACAGCTTGTGCGCAGAGGGTCAAGAGTGTTCTCAAGTCCACCACATCCTTTTTTACACCTTTTCTACTACGCCCCTTACCCGTGTTATCCTTCTTTTGTACTCTACTGACCCCATTGTGGATGAAATTACCTTGAGGAAACTTTTTCCCTCCACCACAGAGTAGCACATCATCAAACATCTTAGACCTCACAGTTGGCTCTGTATAAACTGCAGACTGTTTGGAACTCCTCTCGTCCTCAACAAGATCTTTAGAATAAGGGTTTTTCTTTCCTCTTGATTCTTCTGGGATGGATGAACTGATTTCATGTTTCTTCGCAGTCTTTAAAACCACCTTGTTAGCCTCTTGAGTCCCCGGTTGATCTAATGTCCTGTTGCTGCTGCAAGGGAACCTACTTGATTCATCAAAACCTTTTTGAAACTGCATGCCAGATACACTCTGAATACTCACAGGCGAATCACCAAAACAGTCTATAACACCACTATTACTGTTTGATGAGCAGTAAGACGACTGAGATCTGGACTGTGAATCAAGATCTAAAGAAACACTTGGTACAAGATGGAAATTATAATCACCAAAATCAGAGCTAAAACCTGCACCATTTACATATGTATCGCCGTCAAAATAATTGTAGTCCCCTACGGTAATCTCATTCTTGCCACCATTATCATACAGAGGTACTGCAGGATCAGAACTACACGAAGAAGGAGATTCATTCACCATAAGAACATCATAAAATGATTTCTCTGCAGCTTGAAGAGCAGCAGATTCATGAAACATGCACGTCTTCTCCTCTATGTTTTCTTCCATAAGCATCTGATTTATGTACTTAAAAACTACATCACTAAGCTCGAAATCCTCGTGTAGGTCACCTTCATTGTTCGAGCTAGAAGATGGACTAAACCTTCTAAGGCCTTGATCAGGCAACTCTGGTGTACAAACCACAGGATTTCGATCTAAAACCTTTTCGTTGAGATTCATAGCATTAAAAACCTTTGGATCTGACAAAACCGTATGAGATCCATTGAATTTTAACGCGTTCAGATTCAACACCCCGTATTCCTCCTTCCATCTCCCATCCATGACCATCTATCTACCACATAAAAATAATCATTCAAGTAAACATCAAAATCAAACAAGACAGCAAGAACAATAATCAACAGCTCAATTTCTGTAAAAAGACTACTGAATTTGTGAACATATAGGATCAGATATAACTGAAACGAAATTACGCATTCTAATAAGGCGATTTAGAGCTAATTAAACAAATCAACATGTTCTAAATGAACTCCATTGATCAAAGGAACAACAACTAACAGCTCAAATCTACAAGAAATCGATGAATTTGCGATGTCCGAAACAAGAGGTGATCATATGTTGAAAAGAAGCATGAAGATGAATTGATTTAGGTAATAAGTTTCGTTTTCACAAAATGGAAGTTATTATGGAAGCTAACAACAAGTAGTGATATAAACATACAATCGAATGTATAGATGGATGAATGAAATAATAAGAGGTGAACCTGAGCAAGAACCCTAGAGAGAGAGAGAGGGTGTGCAGAATATGAGGGAAGACTACGAGGGAGTTGACTGTTTTAAGATATTAGAGGGAAAATCTCGGCCGTTCAATGTTACTAAAAATATATCAAATGTATTTGTTTTTAGAGTAAATTACTATTTGCATCCCGACGTTTGCGTATTTTAACCACTTGCATCCTTGCAGTCTTAAAATTGTCATTCGTCCCCTGACGTTTTATTTTATTTCCATTTGAGTTTTTGTCGTTTTATGTTTATTTCCATTTGAGTCCAGATGACTGACACCGTTAGTTTTCATGTTAAAATTATTGTTAAAAAGACTAAACTACCCCTCATCACCACCATGACAACTGCACATCATCACCACCTCTACAGCCCCATCACCACCACCGTAGCCCCATCACCACCACCACAGACCCCATCACCACCATCGTAGCCACACATCACCACCACCGCAACCCCCATCACCACCACCTCAGCCCCCATCATCACCTTCACAACCACCCATCACCATCACCACCTTCACAGCCACCCATGACCATCACCACTACAGCCACCCATCACCGTAGCCACCCATCACCACCACCACAACCCCCATTACCACCACCACCGCAGCCCCCATCATCACCTTCACAACCACCCATCACCATCACCACCACAGCCACCCATCACCACCTTCACAACCACCCATCACCATCACCACCACAGCCACCCATCACCATAGCCACCCATCACCACCACCACAGTCCCCATCACCACCACTACCGCAGACACCCATAACCACAACCGTAGCCACTATCACCACCACTGCAGACCCCATCACAACCATCCATCACCACCACCAAAACCCTATCTCCACCACCATAGCCGCCCATCACTACTAGATCTGTGATTTTTGCCAAAACACCCTTGGTCGCCACCGTGTTTCACCCTTCCACCTCTAAATCTACTTATCTAGAACATCAATTTCATATATTGGTGGTTGTGGAGTACCAATCACTCATACACAAAGAAGAGAAGGAAAGAGAAGAGAAGAGATAAGGGTGGCGGTGGTTTTTCTGGTCGTGGAGGTGGCGGTGGTGGTGTGGCGACGTCGGCGATGGTGTGGCGACGATGGTGGTGCGGCTACTGCGGTGATTGCGATAGTAATGGTGGTGGACACAGAAAGGGAGAAAATAGAGAGAGAGATAGAGAGGGAAGATAAAAGGGGTGGGGTGTGGATGAAGGTATTTTATTTAATAAATAAAGGTATTTTTGTCATTTTATAAAAATTAACGAAAAAATCTAACAGCGTTATTGTGTTGTAATCAAATGGCAATAAAAAAAAACGTCAGGGAGCGGATGACAATTTTAAAACTGCAGGGATGCAAGTGGTTAAAATGGCAAATGTCAAGGATGCAAATGATAATTTACTTTTATTTTTATAATCCACCAACACGTGTCATGTAGTGTATATTTACTATACTTTTAAAATCATTAAATTATATTCTACGACAATTAAATTTGCATGTGTAAATTTGGTTGGTATATTTAGGCTTTAATCTAAAATAGTTTGATAAAAAAAAGTTAAATCTTACTGATAATATATATGTTAGTTTTATTGTGGTTGTTGTTTAGCCTGAATAAATGATGATGGTTTATAATATAAACTTTAGAAAGCGTCTTTGACTTTTTAGTTCGATTAAAGTCTCAAGACAAATTTATAAGTTTTGATATAACCTTGTTACGTAGGATTTGAATTCATAACATTTTAATAGAATAATACACCACTTTAGTAGTAGAAATGTAAAGTGACCCATCATGGATTTTTACATGTATTAAAAATGACTTTTACCTTAGTGGTACTAAGGTGTGTTAAAATAAATTATTATATTTACAAATTACAAGTAACTAGGATTTTTAACTTTTGTAATACATAAATGTGCAGATTAAAATGTAATATTAAAAGGTGCGTGAGTTTGCTATTGTAAAAAACTATTTTTCATAAAATATTTAAAATAACGTAAACTAGTATAACCAAAAGCTAACATATAATTCTACTTCTACATGAATAAATTATTGAACGTAATTCATATATATAGAAGTTTTTAAGTTGTTTGAAAATTGAAACATACATGCTTAAAGAAACAGTTATAAAGGTTACCAACATAATCATTACATATATGAAAACTAAGTATACAACTTTTTTTTTTGAACGGCACTAAGTATACAACTCATATAATATTTTCCGTTTGTATGAAACATCTTCACATCAATTTTGACAGTTTTATATACAAGTTTGTACTATATTATACAATAAATATAGTATCTATGTTTGCATCTTCCTAACAATTGTGAAACATCACCTCTTCGTATATTTATCTAGGGTTTAAAGTTGCTTTTTCAAATCGTACTTTAAACGGTAATAAAGACTTTAATATAACAAATAATATTCAAAGCCTTTTCTTTGTTGTTAATATCCTTAATTGCTTCTTATAGCGTTTTTTTGTTGTTTGTTTAACCAATTTCTTGTATTCTTATCTAGCAAATTCGATCTTGGCATAACTTTGATGCAAGTTATATACGTCTAATTTGGGTGTCTTTCTAATAGTTGATTTTCACAGTTTTTTAACTCTTACTATTGAGTACGTGTTCATTTTGTTCCTTCTATGTATTTGATACATATGGACATATGGTTATAAAGTTGCGGTTCCTGAAGCGATATTTGGGGTTAAGGTTCTTACGTATTTATGTACTTAAGCTTGTAATAGTTGATTTCCATAGTTTTTTTTAACTCTTATTATACACGCTGGTTGTTTAGTGTTTGTACCGAGAGGTATTATAGGGTGTTTAGTGTTATAGTCTCATGTAATTGATCTGGCAAGTTTAAATAAAATAAGAGATACTAGGCTAACAAATATAAAATTAAAGTTTCGAATATCATATCTTACAAGTTATTATTTAGAATGTTAATTCAAGTCAATAAGAACATCGATCCAAACTTTAAAATTTGCTTTAAGTTTGAATAAAGAATAATGTTATATAAATGTTCCCCCTGCCGATGATCATTTTATATTTCTAAAAGGCTTATATAAAATACTTAAAAATTGTACTGCTAGAATCTTACACAACTTGATGATGCGAATAAATATTTGATTGGATCTCAAAAGTATTTGTTTAAAGGGTAGTTGAGTGATAAAAATATAATATTTCATAGTGGTTCTAGACTTATTTTACATTTCTATGGCATTATATGCTTAGAATATACTTTCTGTCACTATTCACTGTTATTTATTATTTTTATGAATACTTTTGAGAAATCGAATTCTTAAGACGGCAAGTCATAGATCCATGCAATTTATTTGATCTTAATCTATATTATAATTAATTTACTTCACTCGGTCATGAACTTTTAACCTCAAAAGAAAAATTATCATTCTAACTCCAATAGTTTTGTTATTACACTCAACCATCCACTCCGTCTACTTGAATTATTATGTAATAATGTCTTTTTTCCGTAAAAAAAGTAATAACATTTTCTTAGAGTAAATCATGATTTCCGTCCATATTGTTTTGTCAGATTTCTACCTATATACACTTTTCTTTTTGTCTAAAGGATATTGAGATTTTCATTATTTGTTAAGTGTGTGGAGTGAGGTTTAGTTTATATATCTTTTTAATTTATTTATATTATATTTATTAATAAAAATTGTAATTTGGTCAGTTTACAAAATCCAACACTAGATTGAAATAGCAAAACATGTAAACATAGTGTTCCTCGGACAAAAAACAAATCCATCCATTGTAAGCGTGATGAACGAAAACCGTAATTAGTGGATTTCGCTTATTACTTCATAGTTTTAATCATTAATACGTTACGATTTGCATAACTGATCATAAATTTTGTTGTGTTAATTTCACGGTGAAAAGAGGGAATTAATTATCACTATATGATTCCTATTTTTTTTCCTTTTTAAAACAAATTGATGTAAATTTTTTTACCTTTTTATTTCCACACATATAAAACTTCATATTTTATATTGATTATACAGTGACCAAAAGTAATATTCACTGCATACACAGAAGGTTTGTGGCCTTAGCGCACCGAAATAGTTTATTATACAATCCTTTAATTATAAAAATTTTAAGTTTACCTATGTAGTATTTGATTATTTTTTTACATTCAGGTATAAATTTTGTTAAAACTGTTAAAATGGAAAGTTCGTTTTTATATAATTCAAATCTATAAATTCTGCAAATTATTGTCTTTTATTTGTTTGTTCTAATTGTGTTTTTTTTGTTGATTTGGGCTGCTGATGGGCAGCTGCTGCTGATGTGGATTGTTGTTGTTTATGGGTTGCTGTTATTTTTTGAGAAGGTCCAGTCGAGTCTTTATATTGTTTGTGTAGGGTTTTTTTGTTGTTGACCCGGCTCTCAAAAAAACTCTCTGAAGATTGTTCTCTGCTTGATTTTCCTCATCTGTCTAGTTTTAAGGTTTTCATTGCTTTAATGAAACCTTGTTCTTGTTGCTCATTTTGCGTTCGTATTTCTAGTTCTTTGTTCCTGATCATCACATCGATGTTTCAGTTCTTATGTTGAGATTCTGAGATTTTGTATTCAGATCATCGTTTCAGATCTATATTAGTTTCTATATTTTTGACATGGTATCAAAGCACAAGGCTCTGGTACTCATGATCTGATCGGTTCTGGTTCTTTCGTTGTTGATATAGTTTATTTGATCTGTTTAGATCTAGGGTTTTCTCTCATTTAAAATCCTAGATCCGGTACTTTAGATTTCATCTTCATCTGGTAATTGTTCACTGAAGTTTCCCTGAAGATTTAGGGTTTCCTTGGTGATTGAATTTCGTTCGGTGTTTTTTGTGTTCGAAGAAGGCTTGAGGAGTTGTTGCCGCTTGAAGCCGTGTTTTAAAGCTGCATTGAAGTCTTTTGGAATACCCTAACTTGGGCGCCCCTGTGTGAGATCGTTCCATTCTAGTCTATTAATTTATGTTTCTAATTGTTCTTTAGTAGACTATCTTGGCTGGGTTAGGTGTACCGGTTCTGTTGTTGCACAGGGAGAGTCATTCCCTATCTGTTTCATTTGCTTACTTGCTTTTTGATCTATTTTATATTTGCTCTTGTATATGTGCATCACTTGTGTGTCTTGTGGTGTATGTTTTTGCATCATCGATCTTGACGAATCCTTGATCTGCCACTAAAGTGGTATGAAAACCTGGCGCTGGTCTTGATCAATTCTGTGCGTGTGCCTGTTTGCCTGCATCTGTTTGTTGATTTTTATCATGGCTGATATTGTTACTTCTACATCTGTTACTTCTACATTTGAGACTCTAGTAAGTAAATTAAATGCTAGTGATCCCCTTTATCTTCATCCTAGTGACTCTAGCATGTTGACCATAGTTAACATAAAACTAAAAGGAACTGATAACTATACTTTATGGGCAAATGCTATGAGGTTGGCTTTAGAAGTTAAAAATAAGGTTGGTTTCATTAATAGAAAATGTGTTAAATCTAAGGATAATGAAGTGCTTGCTAGGCAGTGGGATAGATGTAACTCAGTTGTTATCACCTGGATCTTAAATTCTATGTCCGAGGAACTGTATATGGGTCAAGTGTACTCTAGATTAGTCTTAGAAGTCTGGTCTGATCTGAAGGAAACTTATAACAAAGTAGATGGATCTATTATTTTTGGTCTTTATCAAAAAAATTAATTCAATAACTCAAAATAGGACATTTGTTTCAGAATACTATCATAAGCTTAATATTATGTGGAAACAATTTGATCAAATACTTCAAATTCCTTCTTGTTCATGCCAGACTTCTAAGGAATATAATAACTTTAATCATCTTATTAAGCTAATGTAGTTCCTTATGGGCCTTGACAGTGTGTATCAACCTGTTTGAACAAACCTATTAATTAGGGACCCACTTTCTACCATTAAAGAAGCTTTTTCAATTATTTCGAGAGAAGAGTCTCATAGAAACTCTTCATCCTCTTCTAAAAATCAGTCTCAAAATATAGGGTTTGTATCCAAAACCAATCAGTTTTTTGATAATAAAAAGAAAAATAATAGAGGACCAAATCAAAACCTAAAGTGCACCCATTGTAACAAGTTGGGACACACTGTCGAAAGATGTTATGAATTGATTGGGTATCCTTTAGGACCTAGGAGAGTAAATTCTAGGTTTAAACCTGGATCCTCTAATAATTCAGTATCTAATAAGACTGATATTTCATCAGCTTCATCTGTTATTTCTCTCACTCTTGACCAAGTGTCTAAACTGTTAGGATTAATTGACAAATCTGGTGATGCATCTCTGTCTTCTAATGTAAGAGGTATACCCAACTTTGTCGACTCGTCTAATGTGATGTATACTCTTGTTTTTAACTTCACCAGTAGCTTCATGGGTGAGTCGGGATTAGGTTGGGTAATAGATTCAGGGGCCAATCAACACATGGTTATGTCTGATCAGGGTTTGTTAAATGGAATTGATGTTTCTGAGTATAATATTACTGTTAAACATCCTAATGGAACTAGTGCTATCGTAACTAAAATAGGAAACTTAAATTTGTCCAAAGGTGTCCTGCTGACTGATGTGTTTGTTGTTCCTGAATACTGTGTTAACTTGATTTTTGTTCATAAGCTTACTAAAGATAACAAAGTTAGTGTGTCTTTTGATGAAACTAACTGCTATATTCAGGATTCACTCACAAAGAGCAACCTGGTGATTGGTAGACAAATTGATGGTCTTTATTTTTATGGTAATTCATCTAATTCTATAAAGGTGTGCTCTAGTAATAATTTTTCTGTTAATTTATGGCATGCTAGACTAGGACACCCTACTGATCAAGTGTTATTTGTTTTAAAAGACACTTTAAAATTAAACCATGACACTATAGAACAACCCTGTGAGGTATGCCATAAAGCCAACAACACAGGGTTCGATTTACTCTAAGTGATCACAGATCATCTAGTGTGGGTGAGTTGGTTCATCTTGATGTATGGGGTCCCTATAAGGTGTCTAGCAGATAAGGGTATATGTATTTCTTTACTGTGGTCGATGACTTCTCTCCGGCTGTATGGATCTATCTGATAAAGCAAAAAGATGAAGTTTATGATTGTTTTGAAATCTTTGTTCAAATGCTTAAAAATCAATTTGAAAAAAATGTTAGAAACATTAGAAGTGATAATGGCACAAAGTTTGTTAACAATAAAATGGATGGTTATTTAAAGAAAAATGGTATAAATCATCAAGCCACCTGCCCTTACACGCCACAACAGAATGGTATTGTCGAGAGAAAGCATAGACACCTTCTTAATGTTGCTAGGTCTTTGATGTTTCAAGGTTGTATTCCTCTTAGGTTTTGGTCCGAATGTGTTCTGACCGCTGCTTACCTTATAAACAGGACCCCCTCGTCTGTTCTCAATGGCAAACTCCTTATGAGTTAGTGTTTGGGTTTAAACCCTCTCTTAACCACTTACGTATGTTTGGATGTTTGTGTTTCAGTACTGTTTTAAACAATTCTAATAAATTTTCTTGTCATGCTGAAAAATGCGTCTTTCTCGGTTACTCTAACCAAAAAAAGGGTTATAAATTGTAGAGTCTTGATCAAAAAACAATTATATTTTCTAGGGATGTAAAATTTTATGAAGATGTATTTCCATTTAAAATTTTAGAATCAAATGAAAACATTGACTGCTCTATTAATTCTCTTAATTTCTTTGATACTGGTTTTATCCAAACTCATGAAGTTGGTAAAATGCCCGATGATGAGGAGAGGGTTCAAGATAGCTTCACTAACAGTGGTCAGCAGCCATCTGTTATGGCTATAACGAGTGCACGGATGATAATCAATAGCCAATTGGCTCTGCTAGTCTAGTTGGCGTGGCTAATAATCAGCAGGCTTGTGAAGGCAATAACACTGGCATGGCAAATTCCATTAGTGAACAAAATGATGAGAGTAACTCTCCTGAGGGTGAAAAAAACTCTGCTCCTTTAAGGAGATCCACTAGAAATTCCTCTATTCTAAATAAACTTCTTGATTATGTGGTTAAGGGTAAGGTTAGGTATGGCCTTGAAAAAGTTATCAATTACTCTAATCTCTCGGTGGATAATCTATGTTTCGTAACAAACTTGAATAAAAGTAGTGAGCCTAAAACTTTTAGAGAAGTTGTTTTAGATCCCAATTGGGTTAGAGCTATGAATGGGAAATGCATGCATTACATAAAAATAACACATGGGAACTAGCTGATTTGCCTGTAGGAAGAAAACCTATAGGGTGTAAATGGATTTAAAAGGTGAAATATAGAGCTACAGGAGAGATAGAAAGATATAAGGCTCGATTAGTTGCAAAAGGGTTCAGCCAAAGAGAGGGGTTAGACTTTGAGGAAACATTCACCCCGGTAGTAAAAATGGTAAAAGTAAGGAGTGTCTTAACTTTAGCTGTGAATAATGATTGGCCTTTATATCAGTTAGATGTGAATAATGCATTTCTTTATGGAGAGTTACAAGAAGATGTTTATATGTCATTACATGAGGGTTATTATTCTGAAAATGAAACCAAAGTTTGTAAACTGGTAAAGTCCCTTTATGGGCTAAAACAAACCCCTAGGGTTTGGAATGAAAAACTTGTAGGTGTGTTAAAAGGTTTTGGTTTTCAATAAAGCAATTGTGATCATTCTATGTTTATATTGTCAAACAATTCTGTGTTTCTTGTGTTACTTATTTATGTATATGATATTCTATTAACTGGGAATAATTTAGATGAAATTGGAAAAATCAAACAATTATTACAATCTAAATTATTGATTAGAGACTTGGGTGAATTGAAGTATTTTCTAGGTATAGAAGTAATTAGGTCTGAAAGAGGTGTGTGCTTGTCTCAAAGAA
Organism: Flaveria sonorensis; assembly: GCA_025506505.1. NCBI lineage: Eukaryota > Viridiplantae > Streptophyta > Magnoliopsida > Asterales > Asteraceae > Flaveria > Flaveria sonorensis. The sequence goes on from CM046438.1 coordinate 4,583,131, forward strand.
AGTATTGCATTGAGTTATCATTTGAATTTGGTTACACTGCTTGTAAGCCTGTTAGTTACCTATAGAACAGAATTATGTGGTCATGAATGTGTGTAAGGATAACAGTGATAAATTGGTTGATGTTACTGGTTATCAGAAGTTGATTGGTAAACTCATATATTTGTCACATACTCGACCAGATATTTGTTACGCGTTTTAGTTTTTGAGTCAATTTATGCATAGTCCATGTGAAGGTTATGTTCAAATTGCTCTTAGGCTTTTAAGATATTTAAAAAGAAGTCCTGGTAAAGGAATTATGTTGTCAAAAATATGATAATTTGAATTTGTCTGCATTTGCTGACTCTGATTGTGGAAAGTGTTTCGAGTCTTGGAAGTCCATTACTGGGTTCTGGGTGTTTCTTGGAAATTCACTGGTCTCTTGGAAAAGTAAGAAGCAGGGGACTGTGTCACGGTCCATTGCTGAGGCTGTGTTGCGTGCGAGTTAATTTGGTTGTCTAACTTGTTGAGCGAGTTAGGTGTTTCAGTTAAACTTCCAATTGAATTATTTTCTGACAACACAGCTGTTGTTTCTATTTCTGAAAACCCTGTATTCCATGATCGAACTAAACATTTTAAACTGGATTTATTTTTTTTTTTGAGAGAAAAAATCTCTTCTGGTTTTATCAAAGCTGTTCAATTAAATCTAAATGTCAGTTGGCTGATGTGTTTACAAAAAGGCGTTAGTCAGTCAACATGAGGAGTTGTGTTTCAAATTAAACATGTTCGACGAATTTGCAGTATTGAATTAAGGGGGGCTGTTAAAATGGGAAGTTTGTTTTTATATAATTCAATCTACAAATTCTGCAAACTATTATCTTTTATTTGTTTGTTCTAATTGTGTTTTTTTTTTGTTGATTTGGGCTACTGCTGCTGATGTGGGCTGCTGCTGTTTATGGGCTTCTGTTGTTTTTTGAAAGGGTCTAGCCGAGTCTTTATATTGTTTGTGTAGGGTTTTCTTGTTATTGACCCAGCTCTCAAAAAAACTCTCTGAAGATTGTTCTCTGCTTGATCTTGCTCATCTCTCTAGTTTTAAGGTTTTCATTGCTTTAATGAAACCTTGTTTTTTTTTGCTCATTTTGAGTTCGTATTTCTAGTTCTTTGTTCCTGATCATCATATCGATGTTTCAGTTCTTATGTTCTTGAGATTCTGAGATTTTGTATTCAGATCATCGTTTCAGATCTATATTAGTTTTTATATTTTTGACATAAACAAAGTTGTATTCAAAACATTGTATTTTTTGGTATGGTATGTAATAATTATTGATGGTAACATGCTGGTATGGTGAAGACGAAACCAATACCGAGCGAAGAGCATTAGTAGCGTTATATATTTGTTTTATATCTATGTTCGATCTTAGAACCCAGTCTTCACAATGTCATGCGTTTATTTTATGTATTTAACCACCTTAATGTTACCACAAAGCTCAGACGCTTCATCTCTTGCGGGCTTAATTTCTAGTTATACATCTAAAATGTAATATTCATATTAATATGCTGTTTATATTCTTTATAAAACTATAGAAGTGAAATCAATCTAGGCAGACAACGGGGTATAGATATATAAAGAAAGTTTACGGTACAAATTGATTAATTCGTGCGAAGTGTACGAAGTGATAGCAATCATTCAATCATTGATCTGTTCAGATTTAAGATACAATAATCACGCAAAGAATGTACTTGGAGGGGTATATTTGTAAATAACCTACAATTATTGACTTTTTTCAAATCCCCCCTCCCTGTTTTTTTAAACGTATATAACATTTTTATATGACAGTATTTTAAAAAAAAAAAAAATACACCATAAAATCGAGTATTTTATCCTCTTTAATATGAGTATAGTATTGCTATATATTTTTTTTTTGTAAAAAAAAACATTTTTTAAAACGCCTATGTGTTATGCGTATAACTTGCGTAATTATTAACTGCGTAATTATTAACATAACTTGCGTAATTATAAATATAACTTGCGTGATTATTTTTATAATGTGAGAAATTTTTCTTTGCGTAATAATAAATATAACTTGGATAATAATATATATAACTTGGGTAATTATAAATATAACTTGCGTAATTATGTATCTTTTATGTGTAATTGTAGCACAGACGAAATTACCTCTCCGCCAAAAAACATGTGTCATGCTCTGGTGACTTCATACGCTTCGTTTGGGAATTATATAAACCCAGTTCCTAGATAAAGAGAGAAGATGAATGTGGACACTAACTTTTATTTTTCGCTGTCGATTAAAGTATTAATTTGCCAAACAAGAATTTTCAGCATTTATGTAAGTATAAACGTGGTGAATTTCTAGAAACTCTTTAGATAGATTTTCTAAAAGTGGTTCCACAGTATCAACCAGATATGATTTAAAGTTATGGAGAATATTATTTAAAAGTTGGTCGATCTTATGAAACTACATATGTCTAACATATATTGTTAAGAGAATTTGAACCTAATCATAGCAAAGTGCTAGAAAAAGAAATGTTCACCCTTACAAAGTTACATGAAATTCACACCCATTGTTCCAAGATAAGATGCTAAATTTTGTTCTATTTTTGATCCAACTAAAAGAACTCGTATTAATTTCTTCAGTTTTTTCCGAGCTTATTTGATTCTGTGGTTTCTTGCTCTCCAAAGATGCTATGAAAATATAAGTTTTCTCTTTGAATATTTTCTGTCCTTTTATTTTCAAAATTATTTTATAATACTATATAATTAGAAACTCGTTTTGAAAAATATTATATTAATACATAAACAAATAGCGTTCAACATGTAAAATAAACATAGATAACTAAAATAACATAAATACATGTTTTATTGTTTTGAGTTTTGACTGGACTTATACAACAGTTATTTAAAAACACTATGTTTTTTCTTTCTTATAATATTTAATAAGTGTTAAATATAAGTGAGTAAGTGTAAAGCAAGCTTGTATCTTTCCATATTTTCATGTATGCGTATGAGACTGAAAGAGAAGCTAATAGTCACATTGGTATGATTGATGTTAAACGATTATCCAAGTACCACATTAAAAGGACTCTAAATAGTATCTCAAAAGACATATTAATAGTTGTTAAATAATATCAATAACGTTGAATTTAATGTATAGATATTTATACTTTTTCTTTCTTTATCTAATAAATAATAATTAAATATGTATCTGTTTCTTTTTTTTACTACTAAATCTTTATCTTTGTTATTTATTTATTTTATATAAAAATTTAGTTTGTTTTTTGCTTTTATTTTTTAATTAATAAATATTTATTACTAATTAGTTAATATTTTATTTAACGTTTTTTTTACTTATGTAATACGTAAAATTCTAGTCTAGTATATAAATATATGTGTGTATGTTTAGTTAAAATTCTACTCACTCTAAGTTTGAGAAATCACTTGTAAATATGAACATCACTTTCTAGCGGTCAAAATGAGTGAATAAAATCAATTAACAGACAATATTAATGGCATACACATAGTTGTAACGTAAATATATCACAACAAATGAACGAACGTCGAAATGCCAAATTAAAACAACATCAAAATAATACATAAATTATCACTACCAATATAAGAAAATAACACAAAGCCACAAACACCGATGCGTACCAACAATCATACAAAAATATATCATTAACACATATAGTGTGTGTAAACAATGCACACATTATAATAATTAAAAAAACACCAGTATACACATGTAATATATGTAACAAGCGTACCAACAATCATACAAAAATATATCATTAACACATATAGTGTGTGTAAACAATGCACACGTTATAATAATTAAAAAAACACCAGTATACACATGTAATATATGTAACAATTGCATATATACTCCATATTAAAATGTAAATATAGCATACATGACAGGGCACTAAGTTTGTTTTTTGGGCGTGTTGGTTCCATATAAATGAATAGCTACAAATTTAAGTGTGTTTAGTTAATAGTAAATTTAGGACGTGTGATATCTTAGAGATATTCATTTAGGCAACTAACAAAACACAAACATATAAGCTTCTGGCGGGTAAAACGAGCAATAATAATTTATCCGATACTACATGAAGAGTGTGTAACAATAAATACATTATATGTGATTAATAACACGTCTAGTATAATACTATAATCACTAATGCATATATTATGCTAAGAACACATATGCACCGTATGCAACATTGCATACACCAATGTATCGCTAGTACCACATGCAATGTATGCAACAATATACACACCAAGGCATCACTAGTAACAAACATAGTATAATATATATCATCGACACATATACTCTGTTATTAATGTTTTATTAATTTACATTCCGTCATTGCGTTAAATTTCAAGGTTTATGACAATCATTTAACGTGATATCAAATTGATTATCCAAATACCTAAACTCAAAGAGAGATATGCTCAAATAATCACTTCTTATGATGATGTTAAGTTGACAAATACCTAAATTAATTATTTTGAACCACATAAAAAGAAATGTACATACACAATTAATGATGTCAGTGGTATATGCTATCGACCACCGCTCCAACTTTCAACTTGGTCCCTCAACTTTGTAAACCTTGTAAACTTGATCTCTCAACTCTGTAAACTTCTAGGTTTAACCAATAAAGTTTTCAGCTTATACTATTAACTTTCTAATGTTTCAACTTGACCTCTTATGATCTCTTAACTTTTTTACCAATTTGATTTTAATTCGATAACTTTCGTATGTTAACTATTATTTAAAAAATACTAACATTCAGTTGTGTTTAGTTTATTATTCTTAGCATTTCGCTATAAATTTTGTTAAAAACGATGTAGTATTTAAATTAAGGTATTTTTTGGGGGATCGCAGGTTATATTGACTCTATTTTCTATCTATGTTTTAATATCCAAAACCGAGTTGCCGTTACTTTGTACGTTTCTTATGCACTTAACTACGTTAATATTACCACCGCAACCTACGTAACGAAGATTGTAGTAACTTAATTTCTAATTGATTATTGTACAATATCAATGGATTCTAATTGTTTGTATACAAATTCTTAACATGTGTGTGTGGGGAGTTAAAAGATGGATTTTGGATTTGATGAAATTATAATTTTTCTATTTAGTAGACCTCACGCGACATCTAATATATTTTGTTATGTGCTCTCTATATTAGTTTTTCACCCTTATTAAGGATTGTATAATAAAAAATTAAATAAATTATTTCTGATGATAAAATCATATGGGAATGAGTGAATGACACCATTTACATCTCCTTGTCCACTTAAAAAGGAGAAGTCACTTTAAACTTCGATAAAGAAGTTTCCATTTCTTGCCACTTTTTATGGACCCTATCATCCTTATCTTTTATATTTATAACTTAAAATATAAACTATAGCTATTTATATAAGTTTCATTTTTAACTTAGTATCGTTAATATTTAAAACATAGCCAATTTTGTTATAATTTAAACATAATTTAATTAATAAATACATACGTTAATCACTCATCTATCCATTCCCCCTCTTTTCTTATTCAACAAGACAAGCCTAATTTATTATTATTAAATCACATATTTTGTGTGAAATTCTCGAATTTCAAAAATGACGTCACAAAAAGTTATATACACGATCTTGAAAGCATGATTGTAGACTTGTAGTCATGTTAAGCAAAATTATTAGGGAGATTATATATATCCCTTTCTCTGTAAAAAAAATTACATATTTACCCAAAACACAAGTTTCAATGCGTAAAGTACAATGCTTTTTAAGCATGCTTTGGGGATATACGTAATTTTACAAGTTTAGATAGGGAAATATGCAATTGCCCTTAATTATTAAGTTGTCACTAAATAAATAATAAACTAAAGTAAAGTTGAATTAAATTAGTATTGGAATTTTTTTTACATGTTTTTAAAATTAGATAATAAAAAAGGGAAACAAAATTACACAGAAGAAAACTCTCGCCAGATTGATGGGCTTGATATGGGCTTGTGTTAAGTCACTTTCGTTGGGCCTATCTTTCTGTTTAAACTTTTAATGGCCTTTATTTTGCGATTGAAAATAAGGTTCCAAATATTGTAGTTTTTATAGTGGAAATCTATTTTCAAAAATTAGTAGACTACTAGACTCTGTGGTATGATACGACATGTTCTTACGATATAAAATCGTAATAATTAATATTTACGGATATTTAAAATTAATTATGAGATAATATTTTGCCTTTAAATATTAGAAACCGGATTCATAGATATAAAAACATAAAGATTTTATGAATAATGTTTGTGTTTTTCATAACAATTTTGGTGGAACAAAATTAGGATCAAAAGTATTAAAATTTTAAAAAGGCAAAAAAAATATTTAAAATTGACCTATGACATCGTACTGTCTTAAGAAAATTATGAACACTTTCGTGAGTCATCTCATGTATTATAGCTCAAATTAATATTAATATATATATATATATATATATATATATAAATGCATACATACTTGGTTGATATATAAAGGGCTCGTTGTTTCGTAGCTAAAACGTTGATTGCATTTGTTTTCAAAGTTTTAGGTATGTGGTTTTAATAAAACACAAAATATATAAAACGACGAGGGCAAGTCAATACCTATCTTCATCAGGTTAATCAGGTAGGAAGACCGTCTAGTGAAGCACTTCTTAAGTTGACAATTATCTTACCATATTAAACGATAACACATCATCAAAAACAAGGCTATGATCTCTTATCCTGATAAATATTATTTTCTTTTAGCTTTTATTTTCATCTTATCCTTCTAATAATACGATTTTGACATGTATTAACATCTTTTTCTCAATGTCAATCCATTCTAGCTATATTGATGTTATCACGACTCTCATTAATTGTTAGAATGAAATTGTTAGGATAGTTGTGACTAGTGAGTCCGTTATTGATCAAGTCCTTGTGGAGCCATGATAGTTTGTGTTTTCTAGTGTTATGATGTTAGTGGTATTTTATTTTCTTTGTCATTGTAAGCCTTTAAAAACACACTCAGGTTTCAATATCAGATAGTGGCGGAGCTTAAACATACTTTATGGGGGTCGGGACCGAAAGTAAACTATTTTAAGGGGGGCAGATTCTATATTATTAAAAAATTTCCACTACTAGACCGAAAATTTACACCATCAAATCGAAAATTAACACTACTGATGAAAAAAAGAGGCGGAGGCCCTGGCCCTTAATAAGCTTCGCCTATGATATCAAACATGCATGAAATGAATTAACTCTGGAAATCCCTCTATTTCTTTCTATTTCCTTCTGTTTATTTGGCCCCTAGTTGTGTACACAACAGTTTATATCATTTATTTGCTAGAAGTTATAGTGTTTTTTTGGGTGTGGACTAGTACAAAGGCTTGAGGGTGTTTAAAATATCACAGAATATATTGATGGATTATAATTGGTTGACTTAATTTCATAAGTTCGTGTAATTTTTTCAATCTAGAATAATTGATTATTAATTTTTTTAAATCTTAAATAATTGATTATTAACTTTTTTCCAATCTAGAATAATTGATTATTATACTTCTTAATCTAGACCAAGACCGGACTTGAATTTTTAACCTCTTGCGCAAAACATTATATTAGACTTTGATACATCAGACCCTTTGGTAGAAATATTTATGAGTGAATTACTATTTTGGCATTTGGGGTTAGGATCATTTAACCCTATTAGCCTAAAAGGGAATCTTTTGACATATCATACCTTAATGTTACATTTTATAACAGTTTTGACCTCTAACCACAAATTTTATTAGTTTTGTCAATTAAGTGCAAGGGTATTTTGATATTTTTTACTTCAGGGGCTGTTTTGAAAGTTAAAAAGTTTTTTTTCACATTGAAGGGCTATTTATGTAATTATTTAAATTAACAAAAACCAACTCCAAGTTAAATAAGTTTTTAATTATATATTTAAAAATATACAATTAAAAATGTGTTTTTTATAAAAAGATACGACTTTTTAAATCTTTTGTTTTTTCATATACGTCTTCTCCAGAATTATTAGTTTTCAAAAAAAAAATTAAAAATCTTTCAACCATTTTAATGTATGTTGTTTCATTATACAATACAACTTAGAAAATTTATTATTATTTTGGTTTTCTATCGTTTTTATAAACTTATTTTTAAAAATCATTCGTTATAAATCTTTCATTAAATTATACAATACAAGTTATAATATTTTTAAAACTTTGATCCTTTTAAAACCTTTCATGAAATTATACAATCGTTCTTAATTTTGTTCTTCTTTAGAACCGTTCATTTTTTAACTTCTTTTCTTAAAGATTTCGTCTTTTTATAAACGTATCTTTCAAATTGTTGTTTTTTAAAATCATTCATTTGCTTAAAATTATTCGTTTTCAATTACCACGTATTTCTAAAATCATTCATTTTTTGAACATTTTTTTTGCTAACGACTATAAGTAACTAATACAATATAATATATATTTGAAACGACTATATTTCTAATGGTTATTTTTGTAATGGTTATTTTTTTAAGTTGTTTAAATTCTTAACTTTTTTATCAAGTCAGAATTTCTATCTTATACTATATAATAGAATGAAATATTTAAAAAGAAAGAACAATATGAAAAAAGGTTAAAAAACGAATGAGTTTGAAAAACACGTTTATAAAAACAAAATTTTTAAATGATCCTAACCCCATAAATAGTAATTTACTCAATATTTATTTGTTATTTAGAAAAGGTGTCTTCAGGGACAATTTGTGATAGAATTTCTCCTGTTATCCAACATATGAATTATTCAGATCTGACATAAATCATTATTATAAGTATAACGTTAAAAAAATAATAATGAAAAAAAAAACCAGAAAAAAGGTTTAAAGAATCTTAATCCAGAAGATGCCCGAATTACAATGACCCAATCCACATGGTCATCCCACTATCTTAGCAATGGGATCTACGTGACGAATATACCAACTACCCCATACATTATCCTCGTCTTATATTATTGTAGTCTTGTTATCCATAAAATAGTATCCTTCTAATAAATTTAATCTATATATAATATTAAAATAGTAATTTAGGTGGACATTTAATATATTTTTAAACCCTCTGAGTTTATTTTTTTCGTCTCTATCTTCTTAAATAATTACATAAATTAAACAATATTAAATAATTTTAATTCTTTTTTAGATTGATTTTTTTAATAAATTAAGAAAGATGTCTTTTTATTAATGTTATTTCTAGAAAACATTTTTTTATACAATTAAAAAAAATTTCTAAAACATCTAACTTTTTTTAAAATATAAAATATTTTAAAATTGGTATTTTTATATAGTAATTTTTTTTTATAAACTAAAAATAATTAAAATTACGAGTTACAATAAAAATTTTTAAAAATAACATATTTAATACGGTTTTTTTTGTAAAAAATGTTTAACTTTGTTGGAAAGAAAGTTTAAAAGTTGATATCGTTATTTTATTACTTATAGTTATTACTCATATGTAATTTTAATCATATCTTATTTTAGATTATCATTTTATACTTCATAAAATTTTATTATATTTATATTTTTTTTTTCAACCCGTATAATACACGGGTTTACTAAAGTTAGTATTAAATAAATAATAATCAACAACTAATCAGAGATATTATAAACATTTATAGCCCGATCCAACCCGATTCAATACTATATCTCTATATTTGATTACAGGGTCAAAATAATTCGAAATTGATCTAATTATTGCACATAACTTTTCAGGGTATATTATTCAAATATTAATTTCTTCATACTAATATCCTCACACCCGCTAAATATTTAGCTCACGATTTGACCCGTCAAAAGTACTCCTTTTAAGTCTAAAAGAAGACAATTTTCTTTGAGTGTATATTTCGTTATGACAATAAACAAAAGTTAAGGTCAATCTCTGTCAAGTGTCAGTTTATATTTGAAATAGCCTATTTTTACGCATGATCAGCTTTATGACATCTTGTTATAAGTTAAGAGTAAAGATGGATTGAAGTTTTTAGTTTTAGATAATGAGTATAAACCTACTAATGTTACTATAAATGTAGTTTACAAGAATGTTTTTGCTCATTTGTGACCTTATAATCAAAAGTTGTTATGTCTTATTTAATATATAACACACTTGATTTTACTTTTATTATTATGTTATTTAATAATTAACTCTTCATACTTTCGTGTAATACACGGGTAACTAAAGCTAGTATTCAATATTTAATTACTAGTTACCCATTATTTAAACCACTATCGCATTTAGTTGTTAAACATCAAATAATAAAACAACACATAACAAAACCTAGTGCATTTTGTATCTGTTGTGCTTTTGATAGAGGTAAAATATAAAATAAAAACCGAGTTTTTAATACTTTTTTTTATAGTTTTCAAAGATTGGTAAAGTGAGTGATATAGATGAAACAATAATAATTTCTAATTAATTACCCCACCTTTTTCTTTTTTCTGCCAATAATTCTTGACACAAGTCGTTGAAATTAGGTATTTGAAGATTTCATTAAAATAAAAAAATTTAATTATAATTCGATTTGATGGTTTAGCAATCCGATTTAAGAAAAATACGAATGAGTGACTAAATCGAAATGTTTTTTTGAAACTTGGTTATCATTCTGTGACATTTTCCCATTACTAATAAAGGGTTACAGGTTGGGTCAAAAGGTTTTCTCATCTAATGATGGGTTTCCTCCTGATAGTATCAAGTGCGGTGTATGAGCTTCCCTTCGAGAACATGCCAACCCAGTGCTCCAAGGTTTCGAACTCAAAAATGAAGATGATTGGGTGGGTCAGTGGCATGTTAGTCGTTTAATAAAATTACTTACCTTTTTCTAAATTTGTTATTTATGTGCTATTGCAGGTCAAATGAAAACAACAATCACAAACATAATGGGTTAGGCTATACATATAAGTTTCATAATTATTTAATTTAGCTCCCTTAATTTGACCAGTTATATAAATTTTCATAGCTATAAAACAATATCAATATTAAAATTTGAATTGATTGTAAACATGAAAATCAAATTACAACATTCAAATAAATTAGATTTCTTTTTACAAAATGCATACAAACACAATTGTGCAAAAGAATGGAATGAACCAAATGAAACTTACAGTTTCTAAGAACATGTTAAAACATCCAACTTAATTTACCAAATGGCTCTTAGCTTCCTCTTAGTTGGCACATAGGAGAAGACTCTTTAGGGCAAATGAAGATTAAAAAAACTGTAAAAATGTGAGATGTTACAGTAATTTGAACAAGTTAAAACTATTTAAACTTTGTACACACCATCCCTTGACCAGTTTCACCGCTCAAACTCCAAACGAAGGTTAACCGCTGGAGTTTGAATGGGTTCGGTCTGATGCTTCCCCTGTGGCTTGGATTGATGCTGAGACCACATTGAATGTGCAGCCAACACTCGGTCCAGTAGATCTTGTGGCACAGGCTCGCCCCTTCGTTGCTGAGGGGATATACTTGCTGTGTGAACCAATGTTTTCCATTTATCCTACAAACAAATCATATTCACAACAATCAATAATCAACAGTCTACTAGAAACATAAAAAGATAATTTTTACTTCTTACCTTTAGATCCACGTATGTTCGATGGTTTGCATCATCAAACGCACGGTTTTTAACATCGCGCCATCTGCAAAACGTAGTAACAGAAGCATTGAAACGATTGTTTTCACTGATGACATATTTTGATCAAGGAATATTATAGATTGTGGGATTCACACCTTCCGGTTCCAAGTGTTTCAACTGCTTCCACAAGTGCTTCTACTTCAGAAACAGAGAACGGTCTTCTAGTTCTACGTTGTGAAAGTTCAGATCGTTTGCTCGCTTTATGGTTCAGTGGGACTATTGAGAGTGCCTCTGCATTCAGTGGTGTGATTGGCACAATAGCCTTAGCATCCACTTCATCTTCTGTTGATACCTTTATACTTTCTTGATTGGTATTAATTTGGTGGTCCAAACTAGTTGCTAGAGGAGGATCCACTGAAGAGTTCAAGGAACCCGAATTCATAACGGGTTTAGCTAGAGAACTGATAACACATTAACAAAAAAAAGTCAAATGATTATGATACGAACCCAGCTGTTGGCGGAATTAATTTCAGAATTAATTCAAACATTTAGGAAGTGTGAGTAGTTGATCCAAAAAATCAGGACATGGGGAAGTGGGGTGCAAACTGCCGATGAGAATTAGAATATATATATATATATCTAGAACTTGTTTATTGTTTAGGTGTCTTGGTTATTATTATTATTTGTTTTGTAATCTGAATTTGGAGATTAGCCCTTTCGAATCGGGCCGACTATCTTGTTCAATTTTGCATTATCTATTTGAAGTTTTGGTTTCTATCATTTGGTTCCATTGCCGGGAAATCGAATGGCACCTGCAACCTGGAATTTGGTAGATCAATTAGCAACCATTGCAGCAAGATTAGATGCCATTCTTGCATCTTTGAGGGAAAATGTTAAAGAAATTAAAGGTCAGGTGCACACAGAAGGTCTTGCGGCAAAACCGCCACCACCGACTACGCCACCACCACCAAAATTACCGACTCCACCACTGCTGCCGCCAAAACTACCAGGACTGCCACCGCTACCGCCAAAGCAACCATCTTCCATCACTGAAACTACCGACACAGCAATCACCACCACCAAAACTACCCATTTTCACTACTATTTTCTTCACATAAACATGAAGGAAAAAGAGTTGTTTGTTCGAGGAGCAGTTGTCAACAAACCAACAAATAGAAAGCCAAACTCAGTTGCCAACAGCAAGGAAATGGGCCTTTCAAATTCACACGAGGCAAACACACAAGGGTTGTTTTTAAAAGGCTTCAACAAATTGAAGCTAAACCTCAAACCACAGATCGACAGTGCAGCAGGGCGATGCGAGTGGCGGCCACCATGGCAACCAGCATCTCATTGTGTGGGGATTGCACCGAACGCCATCGGAAGACATGAGTGGCGAACACCATGGACTGATACGTTTTCGACGACATTTGTACAACTGAAATGGCGATCACGGTGGGACTTTGATACGGATCAGAATGCTTCACTCGCACCATTTCATCCCGACTTGAGGACAAGTTGTTTCTCCGGGCGGGTAGTAGTGATACGAACCCAACTGTTGGCGGGAATTAATTTCAGAATTAATTCAAACATTTAGGAAGTGTGAGTAGTTGATCCAAAAAATCAGGACATGGGGAAGTGGGGTGCAAACTTCAGATGAGAATTAGAATATATATATCTAGAACTTGTTTATTGTTTCGGTGTCTTGGTTATTATTATTATTTGTTTTGTAATCTGAATTTGGAGATTAGCCCTCTCGAATCGGGCCGACTATCTTGTTCAATTTTGCATTATCTATTCGAAGTTTTGGTTTCTATCACATTATATGTCATTATTAACCAAAAAGTCATGGTTAGCTTATGAAGGGGATATTTTATGATACCTGGCTAGCGGCTCGTGGTTGTCATACGGTGGCATCAATGGAGGTTCTCTCTGGGAATCTAAGGGAAAACTTGGCTCTAACAAAATTCCAAAGAGTCAATGTTTAAAGAAATGCCTGTTTGTTGCAGTGTTATACTGTCATCTCTAATCTTCTTGCCTTGAAGAAGTACCCCTAGATGCAATTCGCCTCCTAATATAGCTGTCACCGCTTCCATAACTGTCCTCTGTGAAAAAAAAAAGAGTTTAATACATATCACAATGGTGAACCAAATTTAGTTCCAAGTTAGTGGTTCGTTATTAATGTACATGATCTTGAAAAGTTGGAATGTATATTACCTTCAAAGCACCTACTGTCGATGTCTCTGGCATTTCGATATACAGTTCTGGTACATTAAAGGACCTTATGCTAAATTTCACTGAATGAAAGACATCAAGCATGTGAGAAATTTTTTAAACACAAATAAAACCATATGTACATGAGAGGGATATAAAGTACCATGACTATCCTTAGATTGAAAGGAACTTTTATGGTTGCTAACTGAAGATGTCACTACTTTTGCTGTATGATAATATATAACACAATTGGTTAATTAAATATATAACTTCAGGATATATTTAGAAAGAAAATTACAGACCTTTAGGTGAATTAGATATACTCTCACTGCTCGTCTCCTGAACATAATCAGGTTTTGAGCTATGATGGAACAGCTTCCTTCTCTTAGAAGCGGTCTCTGCTTGACAACGTTTTCGCATGTATATGCTTTTCCTGTTGTGGCCGAAGGATTTGACTCCAAGACCTAAAAGAACAAATATAACGACCCAATAAGAAATAAAGAAAAGGGTCGCGTGATGTGAAAATGCAGAAACATTGTTAAGAGAGTTCTTCACTCACCGGTATGGTTAGAGGGTTCATAATCTTTCAGCTTTGGAGTTGATTTCCAGTGCTTATTAGTAGTCAAAATCTTCCTTATTCTTCTATATCCAGCACGTGATTGCGACCTAAACGCCCTCATTTTGGTAATATGGTGATTAAAACTAAAAGAATTTTCGTCATCATCTCTAATACCTATCTTTACATTATTCCTATGCCTTGGAAAACAAGCACTAGGAACATGATCACTATAAAAGGGTAAATGTACACTGTTATAGGATTTCTTTAATACACGATGATTCACACATGATTTAACCGCAGTTAAGTCTTCACTTTGTTTCTCTACTGCAACTTTTTGTACTTCGACGCCATTAATGTTCATTTTAACATCAGATGAATGCCCATTAACTCCATTATAGCCATTGAAGGTTTCCAACTTCACATTAGCATTAACTTCCTTCAGGAAATCTGAAGTGGTAGTTATAGAAGTATGTTCTAAACCTGAATCGCTATCAGACTGTGGCAAATCCTTCACTGAGGGTTCTATCTTTAACTCTAGATTTGAGGGTTTAGGAACAAACTCACTCTCACCACAGCATACCTGATCAAGATAATCTAATCTTAAAGGATCGAGTTTAACTTCAATTGGTTCCTGCTTAACACCTTCTTTAGGAATGCTAATATGTTGATCATGGTCTTTTTTTTCTGGGCCAGTGCTAGAAACAGAACTTTCGCTCTCCTGCAGTAGCTTGCCAGCTACAGCTGCCAATAACTCAAAGGGGCAAATTTCGCTACCCCCTGATGATTTCTTACGCAAATTCCTCTAGAAAAGTAAAGAACAATGTCAATTATAAGCTCTGATCAATCATGGGAAAGTTCTGATTAAGGAAACTAATCATTTACTCACCCTTAAGGACCTGGGCGCTTTAGGTACCACAGGAGCACGGAAACCATCAAGTCCTCCACAATATAGTCTCTTTTTCGACACCATGTCTTAGGCGTACATGCCAAATCCAAATTCTGTTAGACAATAAAAAAATCAGAAGTCGTGAAAGGAAAAGACATCAAGTCGTGAAAAAGTATAGCAAACCATGCCTTGAAAGGAAAAGACATCAAGTCGTGAAAAACTAGCTCAAGCAAATGTAATAATATCCATCCAGGACTCGTTTACCAAACATCACATACGATACTAAGTGGAAGGTCAAAACAACACATAGGAGTGGATCCGATCATATTATTAAAAGCTAAAAGCTTTAAGCGACAAGGACATGATTTTTTAAATACTTTTGGTTAGAAAACTAGTTTTACATGCCAAGAAGACCTTGATTCGGTATATTACTGATTTGAATCTGCTTTTAACCAGCCAAACATTTCCAAACTCTCCTACATCTTTATTAAACAATCTTTGAGAACAACAAATCTCTCGTCACAAATCTTCATACGATCACAACTCGTTAGGCATGAATAGCTGACCCAAATATTAACTTTCCTTCCATTTTCATTTGAATCCGAATTAGCTTACAATAACTAATGCTTCAACTTAAGGAAAATAAACAGATAATTGACAACCTTTGGAACACCACACAAAATCCCATAATTTGGGAGATAAAATTAATAATGCCAAAAAACATAAACAAATATGAGGATAGATCTACTGCAAGCTGGCCTTCGTCCCCACATAGAAATCACCGCCCTGTTCAGTCAAACACTTTCAACCAAATTAACGAATATGCAACACAAGACGAAAAAGTAAAAGTACACAAACCACGCTATATCAATTTTCTATTAGAAAGCCCTCATCCACAAATAATTGAACCATAAACCTCATAACTCATAATGAACAAAGAGAAATCATATTATTTAACCAAAACAGCATTTCACCTTGAATCAGATCTTAAATCTAATAATAATAACAACAACAAAATCACAACTCACAATTTCACAAATCCACAAAGCTTCAAACTCAACACGATCGATCCGATCTCTACCACCATTTCCATCAATACACACCAAATCAAACACTTAAGCTTAATTCCTGTAGAGATCGGACCAAATCGCACATAAACACACAAATTCACACCAATTCGAAGACATATACTCTCATAATCAACAGCCAAAACTCAAGTATTCCAGAAATCAACAGCAGAACAGATCGATCGGTAAAATTACCTGTTTTTGATGAAAAACCTATTGATCTGATCAATTCCAACGCTACACGCAACTATATAACGATCGTGAGATTCCAAAATCCGTATAACAATCAAATTAATCTATAATAACATCAATACATCTTGAACACACGCACAATTGTTACGACAAATATAATAATTTTGAATGGTGAAGATAGAAGTTTTGATAAACCACCAGGTGGTTTTGGGGAAGAAGAAATAAATAGGGGGCTTAAACCCTCGGTTTATATATTTTTGAGGGGAGGGGTAGAAGGGTAATTTCGTGGGTGGATGTGATGGAAGAGGGTGTGATGATAAAGCTCTGTGATCTCATTGGGGGGGTTTTTTGGACCACTTTAGCCTTTCCCAAGTTTGGTTGGATGTTGGATATGTGGATAGCTTTTGACACGTGTTTGGTTTTTACAAGCCTTCTTAATTCCACTTTTGTTTTGGTTTTTTTATTCGAGTTGTATTTTGTGGACCAAATTAATAACTGTTTATGTTTACTATAAGTCTTTGAGTTCTATTTCGGTTAACTGAATCACACGAACTACCACTTACTCATCCGATTATTTTGATTATTTAAATATGAAATTTGAGATTACAATTAGAGAAGAACTCATATTAGATGAGAAAACTCACTGATCCGTTTTAAACCATGTTTTTATTTTTGTCACATGTGTGACTTGACCTCAATATTTCTAATTTTTTTCAAGTTCTTAGTTTGGCTTTAAATAAAGTTTATGATTGCAACGTAATTAAGAAAAAACATGTTGATGGTGTAATTGAACTTTGAAAAAATATTACGATATTGTATGAAAAACTATAAATATATAACATATGACTCATAGGTTTTTGGTCATGTGTTGCGGGGCATGGTTATGGATAAGAAGTATATCAAAATGTAGTAGAAATATTCACGTTGCAATTGTATATTCAAAATGTAAAGAATTGTTGTAGAAAAATATATTATATATGATCATACTTAGTTTGGAATAAAATTTATACCAATAGATAGATAAAATTAAACACATAACAATCATATTGTCAAAATTTTATAAAACTTTATTTTTAAAGATTAATAATATAAAAACGAAACATATTGAAGATAATATAATAAAAATAATAGTAATTTAAGGAGTTGTAGCTTACAATTAAACAACTTATACTTTTGACCAGACTTATTTTTCAAACGACATGCATGTATTCCGTAAGTAATGGTAATATTGAATATCTAAACGAGTTCGTAATTGACTTTTAAGATATTAAAGTATTGCATTAAGTCAAATACATGTGATTTGGCAACAACATGGATGCACCATTTTTAAGTTTCTAAAGAGTTTTACTTACTGTTATAACAAAGTAATATATATATATATATATATATATATATATATATATATATATATATATATATATATATATATATAGGCTGGTTCAAATAAAAAAACAAATTTGCTAAAAAGGGTGAGAAGGAATCTGGTTGTGACATATGGCATTTTTTAAATTTTATATATATATATATATATATATATATATATATATATATATATATATATATATATATATATATATATATATATATATATATATATATATATATATAGGCTGGTTCAAATAAAAAAACAAATTTGCTAAAAAGGGTGAGAAGGAATCTGGTTGTGACATATGGCATTTTTTAAATTTTATAAGGAATGGTAGATTTATCTTTCTACAATTTAACAAGAAGAGGCGCCAAATCTTGCAACCTTCTTTTTTTCATTTTACCCTGATCTCATTAGATTTGAATATGCTATTATTTTGATTTCAATTCCAGATCTCTACTGATTGCAATCGAATTCTTCTTCATCGTTCATATATACTTCATCTTGTTCTTCGAGTTCATCGATTTCACCTTCTTCAGCAACTTCATCTTTTTCAACTACTTCATCTTCTTCATCTACACAATCTAATTCCAGATCTCCACTGATCGCAATCAAATTGTTCTTCATCCTTCATATCGACTTCATCGTGTTATTCGAATTCATCGATTCATCTTCTTCAGCAACTTCATCTTCTTGCTACTTCATCTTCTTCATTTACACAATCTAATTTCAGATTTCCACTGATCGCAATCGAATTGTTCTTCATCCTTCATATCGACTTCATGTTGTTCATTGAATTCAATGATTTCATCTTCTTCAGCAACTTCATCTTCTTCAGATACTTCATCTTCTTTATCTTTTTGTATCTCAGTTTTTAACAGAGCTTCTTATACATCTTCTTTTTCTCGATTTTGTATCTCTCGTTTTTGAGTTTATCTTCAGAGAAGATGACTGATGTTCCACATAAAAGTAATACATTCACTTGATTTTTTAATTGTTTTGCTCTTTTATTAGCTTTTAAATATATGAATATTGTGCTGTTTACTCACTGTGCTACTTATTATTAAATGTATATGATCAATGAGATTTTGATAATATATACATAAAAGTAATACATTCACTTGATTTTTTAATTGTTTTGCTCTTTTATTAGCTTTTAAATATATGAATATTGTGCTGTTTACTCACTGTGCTACTTATTATTAAATGTATATGATCAATGAGATTTTGATAATATATATGTTTTTTTTTTGTTTTTTTGTTGTTATTTCCAGTTTTTAAACAAGTTGTTGCTTTTGTTCTTTAGATTCATTTGCTAAGCCACACTTCCAATCTTTGATTAAAGTCCCATAATATGTTTCCATATGTCTCATGGCGAAAATTTCACAATCTATGAAATTGTTTTGTGTTCTTCATGGCATTTCTAGCAGCTTAATGTCTTTTGATAAGATCCTGTCTTTTTCTCGATTTTGTATCTCTCGTTTTTTAGTTTATTTTCAGAGAAGATGACTGATGTTCCACATAAAGGTAATACACTCACTTGATTTTTTAATTGTTTTGCTCTTTTATTAGCTTTTAAATATATGAATATTATGCTGTTTACTCACTGTGCTACTTATTATTAAATGTATATGATCAATGAGATTTTGATAATATATATATATATATTTTTGTTTTTTTGTTGTTATTTCCAGTTTTTAAACAAGTTGTTGCTTTTGTTCTTTAGATTCATTTGCTAAGCCACACTCCCAATCTTTGATTATAGTCCCATAATATGTTTCCATATGTCTCATGGCGAAAATTTCACAATCTATGAAATTGTTCTGTGTTCTTCATAGTATTTCTAGCAGCTTAATGTCTTTTGATAAGATCTTGTCTTTCATTAAAGGATATTTTTTCTCCAAGTATTCACAAAATATTGCTTTTTGTAATCAAATACTTTGAAATTAGTACAATACAATATATGAAAGCTATATTTTATTTTTATACATTTTATCGGTGTTTTTATACGCGTCCCATGCTTAGCTTTTATTTTTCCGCCTTTTCTGTATTACACGTTGTCAAGGACCACGATGGCTGGTGTTTTGAGATTAAAACACACAACATAGTAGTGTTTGTCTTGTAGAATTGGTATGAACAACATGTCAACCTCACAAATTGTGCTGTACATTGAGGTACTAATAACGTTTTGAAGGTTTTCAGTGAAATTCTTCAGCTTTTGTTCTTTACTCATTCTTGGCTTGAAATTTTCCCCCTGTCTAATCATAAAATAACTTTCAAATATCATGTTAGTTACATGTTAAGACTAAAGCTAATGAAATGTGTTGTTTTGATGCTAAACAGCATAATAAAATTATCAAACAGCACAATACCCTAAACAATACTTCTTGAACCTTTTTTATACTTAACAATGTTTTACCATACAATTTCAGAAAACAGTATAATAGAGCAAAATAGTACACTATTAAATAGCACATTTCAGTTTGACCATTTTTAACACAAAAAATTACATTTTTAAATAGCACAATAGAGCAAAACAGTACAGTATTTACATTTTCAACTAATTAAATTGTCAACTAGCACAATATACCATTTATTCTCTAAAACAACATAAAAAAGATAAACAGTACTCTAGTAACAATTTTAAACTAAACATTGTTATATCAAACTAACATAAATCAGTACAAATGAAAAACAACACAATAAACATTGTACTGTTTTAAAAAAAATATAAGATAGTTATCATACCATCATGTTGCACGGACAAAAAAGTCTTCTTGGCTTGTTCTTTTTTCTGTACTGTTCTTGGTTGTTTAGAATTAGTGACCATGAGCTCAGTACATTCGCATGTATGTATTCCTCGGGATAAAAGGACTCCATGCAAATTTTTGAAAATTTAATTCTAAATGCAGTCTTGAATACGAATTTCCTGTGCTATTTATTATAGAATTTAGTTTTAGCATTAATTTATAGTTATAAAACTGTTTTAATCAAGTAAATTAAAGACATACCATATTCCACCGGTTGCTGAGAATATCCATTCAGCAACATTTTGTTCAAGTTTTGTCCTTTTTTCTTCTAGTCGATCAACACGTTGGACAAAAGGAGAACGACAGGCATCTGCCAAATTTGTTGCACGGGAACATTTTGGTTTTTCAAATCATCATCAAATGCTGGCTCAACCACTGTCAAAAGTACTTCTTTAACTTTATTTTTTTGTTCATCATCTTTCTTCTACTACCATATCATGTTCTTCTTCTCCCATGCTTGTACCTTCTTTCTCTTCTATCAAATCATGTTCTTCTTCTGCTTCCCCTAATTTTTTTAAAGCATTCACAACATCAGAGATTATGGTGCTGCTTTTGTTATAATCAGATTGCTGATCAATTTCCTCTTCATTATCTCCTCCTTTATTATCTTTTCCTTCAGACTCGGTATTCAAACTACTTGTTTGAACTCCTTTTCCTTTTTCTGTCTCTGGTGTTGTGTACTTGTCCTTGTACCTTTAATTTCTCTTCTTATTCCCAGACAGCTACAAATATATTATCATTTGTTTTATGATTTTGGAAGCATTCTTTTATCAATTCCTCCACGCTATCAACAAACTCATCAAGCTCCTTTGTTTTCCTTCTAATTAGATGAACCCACTCCTGCAATTAGTAATATTATTTTAATAAACACACATCAGATAGGCTTGTTGTTTTATTGTACATAACTAAAGGATTTCATTAATGATAATCGATTTGGATGCTTTTTAATTAGGATTTCATTAACGATAATCGCAATAATCATAGTGATCAACTGATATTATTTCTAGGGTTTTCGCGTTTGGTACTGAACCAGCACCTTCTCCATCATCAAATTAAAAAAATTTCGACAATTACCTTCGATGTTCGTAACCAATTTCGGTGCTATTTGACTAGGATTTCGTGAATTAATCCTTGTTTGAACTCGATTTTGCCCTGTAATAAAAAAAAAATCAAATGACTAACGATTATATATGAAATCAGTACAATGCAATGTCACTAACACAATAATAAACTTACTCTCAGTATTTGTAGTAGATTTCTTCATTTCTTTCATAAAATCAGTGAATTTTTTCGACAAATCGTCCGGCGAAAAATGGAGAAGGTAACCGTATCGTCGCTTCCCGTTCTCAGACTTCGATTTTGTGTTTTGAAAGATTGTGTAAAATTACTAATATGCCCTTCCCCGTACTGTAGCAACTCATTTTTAATGAAATCTAATCTTGGCCATTGATTTTTAAAATGTAAGGCTAGGATTGTTTCTTACATTTTTTAGGGAAATCCTTTTTTTTTATTTTAACCAACCCTTATATATGTGTGTGTGTGTGTGTGTGTGTGTGTGTGTGTGTGTGTGTGTGTGTATATATATATATATATATATATATATATATATAACATACTACAATAATAAACGTATTTTAGATAACCAGACGTATCATCATGATCAATATCTCGTCGATTAGAATATTTTTATGTACAACTAGTCAGTTATATTAAAGGTATGACAACACCTTTAAAAACACAAGTTCAAAACGAAAGCTATGAACCCCTCAAAAGTTTATCAGATTGACTTGAATGATACACTATTTAGAAACCATTTTTAATATCTCAAAAAATGTTGAAAATGGAAATGACCATTCCTTACATATGTTGTCCTTATCATGAAATTGCTTTTATGTATTTGACGAGACACAATCAATGTGTTTGGGACAAATTAGGTTGATTATATAAGTTTGTTAATTTCTTTTGGGTGAAATATGATCCACTACACACATGATTGTCCTTAAAAGATAGAAATGACATAAATAAATGAAGTGTATACGCTATAAGAAACAAAATTTTTAACATGTGATTATCGAATGAAAATGGATTGAATGTTGGTACGTAAGAATTCAACCAGAGGTGTTTTGAAACTGAAGTAATAACTATACTATTTTTTAGGTAACTAAAAATCTTTATAATTGACTAGCTAGGTTAACTGAATTTGTATTTTGGCTTAAATTTATAATACCGATTAAGTAAAAGCTGTTATCTTTTCTTGTTCTATAACATTCTTATTTCACCTTCGTCTTGAATGCAATTACATGTTAAGAACCAGGGAAATTTTATAATATACATGTACGTAGTTTACAAAAGATAATAATTTGTAGTATGAAAGAGAAACATATGTTTCTACATAAGCGTCTCGTGTATCACATTCAAAACAGTTGATACAAGTATACTATGGGACTATGGGCCTATCATGATATTCAACATATTATTAGTTTATAAATAAACGCTTGTCTAGATGTTTTTCATTAACTTGTTTAATATTTGGAACAATTGCATATATACCTTTACAAATATACTATACTCAAGCAAAAAATGTAATAGCATATATATCCAATATAATTTTATGACCATTTTATCCCTAGGTTAATTGTAACATTTCAAACACAAATCAGAATCACAACAAACACAAATCAAAATCGCCTATCTCCACCACCGTCCTCCACCGCCGTCGCCTGTGACGGGTCCTTCACCGCCGTCGCCTGTGACAAGATCCAACCGCTCCACCGCCGTCCTCCACCGCCGTCGCCTGTGACGGGTCCTTCACCGCCGTCGCCTGTGACGACAGCAACATCTCCACCGCCGCTGTTCAACAACCGCCGTCTTCCACCGCCGTCCTCCACCGCTAAACCATCGAGGCAGTAAGTATCTTTTCTTTTCCCTTTTTCTTCTCTTCTCCAATCTAAAGGCAGAAAAACGTTTGTGATTCTAATTTAAAGACAGAATCTTATGTTGCCATGTGGGATCTTGTAATGGGTTCATGTCAGGACTAGGATGAAAATGGATATATTTTGCAAATTATGAAGTTTTAATAAGAATAATGGTAAATTAGTCATTATATAAAATATTTTTAATAAAAATGAGTATATTTGCCATTATAAAGTTTTGAAAGATGATATATGTATTAAAATTTTTTGATTGGGTATATATGCCATTAATCATTTTTAGAGGGGGAAATATGTTTTTCTTCCTTAATATTTTATATCTTTTAAAAATATATATATGTTATAACAAAATGCATGACTTCTTTTTAACTTATAGCATCAGAAAACATACTGACGGATGAGTAATCTTATAGATTGAATAATTTTATATTATAGTAGTAAACTTTCGTGGAGTTACTTATTATATATATAATATATAGAAATATTAAAACATTTAAGATCGCGTGGCCTAATGGATAAGGCGCTCGCCTCCGGAGCGGGAGATTGTGGGTTCGAGTCCCACCGTGATCGTTTTACATTTTTATTTCTTTAAATTGATAACGAAGTGGTGTCTGTAAGCTGTAACAATCGCCGTTTATAAAACCATAAAATGTAGTTTGGTTTATATAAGATGATCATAATCGGCAAAAACTAAAAGGTTTGTAACTGATTAATAAACGCTACGTCACTTTTAACATAATACCAACTAGTATAATTTTTGATTCTGTAGGACTTTAAATATATACATAACAAATGAAGTGACATATTATGTTTTTATGATAAACCTATCAATGTTATAACAACTATGATCAAATATGTATCAATCTATCAACAAGTCTTTAAGGTTGCGGCCAGTGTTTTTAAGGTGTTCAGTCTTATAGCATTCATAGGTCCTTTCTCATTTTCGTTTTTATAATTTATAAAATATAACATTATTTGTAATTGTGTATATTTTTTTTAAAAATCTAACACATCTCAATATGTGTATATATTCATATCTCAATTAAATAATACTTATTTGTTCTTTTTCGATATTAATTATTTTTCTTCCACTCACATCTACTTATAAAAAATATTAAAAAAAGGATACGAGAGATGAATAATGAATCTTTATATTTGAAAAATAAGGTCGCTTTCCCCTAAAATATAGGGATGGGGTATGGTGATGAGTAACGAAATGGAGTATGTGTTTTGATAATTTTTGCTAAATGTTGAGGATCAGAATGAACATAGGGGATAATGGGCTGAGAATGCTTATAAGTTATAAGGGATAAGCCTGGATTAAACGTTGTGAAAATATAACCAGTCTTCAGTTGCTGGAGTCGGGGACTTTTCCACATGATCATAAATAATAAGCTCATCCTCCTTGTCGAGCGAACACCTTTCGAAGGAACAAACACCTAAAGGAGATTAAACGAAAATCGAGGGAGTCGATGAAGAGAGGTCGGACAAAAAGATGATACACAATTACACACTGGCTAATAGTCTGCCCGGTGCTACATCATAGACACATTGTGAACGGAGAGGACTGTCGGAGGAGTATCCACAAGACCACAATCCACAATTCCACATGATCACATTGATCAACAGCCATCCGACCCATCTCCATCTCAACCGTTATTTCGCTTATTTGGTCACAGACTCACAACCTAATAGGCAACGGCTATTAGTACTACGCTATTAGGTTAAAGCCCAACAGATTTACAATTGGGCCAATATTCGAAATTGATTTATGGATAGAGTGTTTTAAATGTTGGAGGGGGGGAGGGGGACAGGGGGTTATCAAGCTAGTATTAGTGGGTAGTTAGTATTTTACTATTTTTATATAAACTACATATACCTTTTCCATATATAGATGTGTGTATATGTCTTAAATCTTATCTTATCTTAAATTCTAATAAATACTAGAAAAAAGGTTTCAAACATTTCGGTCAAAAAAATATATTTGAAAAAATTGTCATTTTTTTATAACAATCCTGTTAGTATTAACTATAGTTTTTAGTTTTTTTTTTTTGTTTTATAAATAACTATTCGTACTTCAAAATATATGCTTTGAATTTTATTTTTTTTACATATCTCGTTTAAAAGCTCCGGCTTTAATTAACTTTTGATTTTTTTTATTTTATAAAAACTGGTTTAATATATAACTTTTATTTTTTAATCGGTTTTAAAATATTTATATTTCGAAAAAGGTTTGTTGTTTTAAAGAAATCCATATTTTTAAAAGTTTGTTTTTGAAAAATATAAATTTGTAATCAAGATATATAGTTTATGTTTGATGAGAAAATATATTTTTAAAAAGTTTATTGAGTTTAGAAATATTTGTCTTTTATAATAAAAGAGAGAACTCTGAAAATTTGTTATTTTGACTTTTTAAATATTATTAAATAATTTAGACAGGAAAATAAATGTGGTGATGACACGTGTACACTTATTTAATGAACTAAAGTTTTAAAAATAATAAAATATATTTTTATTAACTAAACTACTTAATTATACGTAATTTTAATCACACGAGGTTATAACCTCGAAGTGAAAATTTGTCCGTAGGTGAAAATTTATTATTTTGACTTTTTAAAATATATCAAAATAATGTTTTATACTTTCTAATCACACGAGGTTATAACCCAGTTTAAATATATAACGTTTAAGTAATGTTATATACCACGAGAACCATAGTTAGTCCATTCATCCTAAACTATTGCTTCATCACTTCATTACTTCATGCCTCTCTGTTTAACCAATCATGACTAATCTCATATCTCTCTCTATTCTAATTCAAGGCACAAGTTCATTGCTACATCTTAGTATCTCTCATTTGCAATGGTCGTACATTATCTCCTTCTTTTCGTGCCACACCCACCACTATGAAACCCTAGCCCAAATTCGATGAACCTAACCCTCGAAGTGGCTGATATAACCCTAAGGATCGCAACTAAAACCTTGATTCCGCACATGGACTATTTATCGTTTCTTCTATCCATTATTATTAACTTAACGTCATGGTTTGGAGGTTGAAGTACGGTTTTCAATTTATGAGTTCCATTTCACCTTATTTGTCTATCCATCCTATGTGATATGTTTTTAGGTTTTAATCGATATCAATCGAACCTACTTAGCCTAATTTTTGATCATATTGCACATGTTTCCTGGATATTTAATTCTAACAAATCGTACAAGATGATGTGACTTACTTTAAAATGTTGCCCCTAACTTTATTGATTTATATTTTTAGTATTTGTTTAAAATTACTCGATCTTATTAACATTAAGTTTAAAATAAAGATTTCAAATGCATAAGGGTTGACGTGACTAAATTTCTCATTACAAAAGGTATTAGTTTGGTACATATATATGCATTTCCAAAAGACTATATTCTTACCTATACATAACTTTATTTATAAAAAAATATGACTCCTATAAATTGTCTTTCTTCTCACATGGATTAAGAAATATTTATGTAATATTATGTTTAAACGTTAAATAAGTTTCTCTGTTAATCGTATTTTTATTCTCCATTTACTATAATATAATAATCAAGGAAATCGAAAAAATATATATGAAATATATGTAAAAAATCACACTAAAAGAGACGTTGTCCATCATATTGTTCGTTCCGCATGACTAAAATCATAATTAAATGACTTTATAATGGGAGGCAACACTACTAATTCCACATTTAGCTTAATTAGCTATTAATATTGTTAATGAACTTATTATTAAAAAACAATTAATAATTGATCTTCTTGATTTAGAATAAATATTAACCTTTGATCGATTTAATAATTTAATAAAATTCTTTTGCTATTGTTATTACAACAAAATCGAGAGACATAAAAGAAACTTTACGAATCATAATAAATGAAAATAATTATTTCTATATATTTGTCAAACTTGTCACATTTGTTTTGAAAGTAAAAGGGTGGAGTGATGCTTTTTTGAATTTTAACATAATTACCATCCAAGGTAGTTAGTGTTAGTTGGTTTGGTCGTTGCTTTCATGTACAATAAATCTCAATGGAATAAAGCAACGTCAAGAGTGTGACCATGTGAGGGCAAGGCTGGTCCCTTCAAGATGTGATTATGTCTATAGGGGCACGTTTCACGTTAAACCGGTTTTAAATGCAAAATTAAAAAAATCTTATCATATAAACATTTGTACGTAACATATAAAAGATAATCATGTGTAATGAGAGGAAGAAAAAGAAAAATATTTATAATCTATCTTATGAATCATAGTTAAAACAATATATATGAGTGTTTATACAATTTTCTACTTAAATTTTGCTATGTATTAAACATCCGTCTAGTGCCATTTATGCTATTTATGTTTAAAAGAAAGAAGAATTTATTTTAAAGTAGCAAGCGTTTGGAAAATTAAAACTTTAAAAATTATAATGCATTAGCTTGAGATATCGAGCCCGTGTCTTTTACATTATATTTCTTTCTTTTTTTATACAAAGATAAAATCATCTGTTTTTTTTATCATAAATCAATTCTAATACTTCATATATTTGCTAGCGATACACAAGAATCTCGAGTTATTACACTTTTAACATACAACACAAATATAACACAAGAGGCATATAAAGAAACGTCTATTAGTGTTATAGACTGTGTAAAATATATAATTATCGAAAACTGGATTTAAAAATAAAGATTAAAGAAAAATAATGCTACACTTTAGTTGGTATAACTACAAATAATCTAACCTCGTAACCTTATGAGATGGTAACTATCTTATTGTTTGCTTAGACATGCTAGTATCAGATTTTACATCTAAGTTTATAAATTTTTGAAGATGGCGTCTATCACACCTTCGTTTTTATACGCCTTTATGGATGACCCTGAAATGGCACGTACTTATTTCTATATAGAGTTATATTTGGTTTTGTTCCCTAATGTTTAACAAAAATAATCATTTTACTCCAAAATATTAAAAAATATCGTCTTTTACATTATATTTCTTTATTTTTTTATACAAAGATAAAATCATCTGTTTTTTATGATAAATCAATTCTAATACTTCATATATTTGGTAGCGATACACATAAACTCAAGTTATTACACTTTTAACATACAACGCAAATATAACACAAGAGGCATATAAAGAAACGTCTATTAGTGTTATAGACAGTGTAAAATATATAATTATCGAAAACTGGATTTAAAAATAAAGATTAAAGAAAAATAATGCTACACTTTAGTCGGTATAACTACAAATAATCTAACCTCGTAACCTTATGAGATGGTAACTATCTTATTGTTTGCTTAGACATGCTAGTATCAGATTTTACATCTAAGTTTATAAATTTTTGAAGATGCGTCTATCACACCTTCGATTTTATAAGCCTTTATGGATGACCCTGAAATGGCACGTACTTATTTCTATATAGAGTTATATTCGGTTTTGTTCCCTAATGTTTAACAAAAATAATCATTTTACTCCAAAATATTAAAAATTTCAATTTAACTTTTAAAAGTTTCATAAGTTATTTCATTTTAGTCCAAAATTTACATTAGTTGTTTTAACTTGAATCCAAAATAATAAAGCTTTTGTATTGAAATTGAAACAAATGATGAACCTGTTGGGATGAAATTGTTGTTTTAAAACTTTGGGGAATAATAGCTAGTTTTTCGGGTATTAGGGATCAAAATTGAAATTAACACTTACATATATGTTTTGAGGATAATTTTCTAGTAAGCTCACTATTTTGTAATAAAATAGTTATTATACACAAATAACCCAGTAAAATTCCACTTGTTCTAAACATTTATTATTATATTATGTTATAGTTCCGTGTATTACACGAGGTTATATATACATTTATATAATTCTACAATGTGTAGAGAAAATAAATTTTACCAACAACCATTTTTATTAAGTTTATATAATGTGAAAATTATATTGATAAGAGTATCTATTTTTTGTATTTGGCATCATTATTTTTTTTAACTAATTCCTAAATCACGTTTATGATTTTAAAGGTGGTTAGATATTAGGGTTATCTTGAGAACCACTTTTTTTTGTAAGAACTTCAGGAACCAATATAAGCCTATGCCATTTTCATCTTTTTTTTAAACGTTCATAACTTTTTTTTCACGACATTAATTTTAAAAAAAAATTACACCATTAATTTCAGTATATTTTTATCTTTCCAACGCCTACCATATTGATATATATATTTTTTTAAATATTTACATATGTGTAATTCTGGTTATACACATGTGACACATGTGTAAAACGAATTTCGTAAAAAAAACGAGAATTTTTTTTATTTTTTTAAATTTTATTTTTATTTTTTTATAAAAGAGGAAAACGAAAGAAATATTTTTGTGTTTTTATATTTTTTTTTTATTTTTATGTTATTTTTTATTTTATAATTTTTTTATTATTTTTTTTATTAATTACAATTTTACCATTGAAAACTATTGTCTCATATTGATTCTTATAGTTTTTACAAAAATAAAGTTCTCATTTAATCTTTCCCCTATGATATCCTGGTCAAATGTTGCATTTACATGAGATATTTTCATAACTTCTTGCTAAATTATAGCAAACATCAATTGACTAATTAACCTTGGTTTTATGGAGAATAGAGAGATGGTTTGGGCGGGAAAAAAAATTATGAGAATGATTTAGATGACACGTGTACACCTAATATAAACAATTATTATAAGTATGATATTTTAAATACATTATAACCCTTATGTATAAACATTTATATATATGTAATATCATTTCAAAAAAATATACATTGAAGTTGATAAACAATTTTAAAGATATTCGAAAGTAATTCTTGTGGGGATTGCGTAAACCGGCCAAAATGGAGAAGGCACGATATCTATTAATTTGGTCAATTGGTCCCTACTTCAAGTCTTCAATGAATGATTAAATAAAAAACCTTTTTCATTGTTTTAAATATCTTTTTGATGTTTAAATGAATAATAATCGACGGGAGAATTCAAACTTAAAACTCATGTTTATTTTTGTTTGATAATAATATATTTAGAATTTAATAGGTGTATAAATATTCATAAATAACATATATTGTATTATTCACATAATAACTATGCAATAATATTAATTAGAATATTTGTTTTTATGAAATTGTTAAAATAAATTATTGGTTTCATATATTGGATGTAGCAAGTTTGACAAAGATCTTTATCTTTATTTAAATAAATAACTTATCGAGTGTCATATTTGTAGCTTTCCAAAATATTATTTTTTCCACTTAGTTTCAATTTACAGCCACGTCATATAACACCCAAAGATTCTTTTTCTCTCGCCTATAGTTTTCTTTTTTATATTTATATTTTATTATTTATCTAAAACTTGAAATATCTTTTATATTTTTAAAAATTTTATTACTAACTATTTAATTTTTTTATTCAGTTTGTGTAACACAAATGTTTCTTATCTAACATATTATGAATTGAATATCTAGGATGTGCATTTAGGTTGTGTTCAGGTTCGATATCTAAGCCAATCGAAACATTACCTGAATTGTATAGTGGAAATAAATTAACCCATACATGACTCGCATTGTGTAATCACATTAGTATGTTATCACTTAATCGTTGACAAGTTAAGTCATGGATAATCAGACAAGTCTTATATAATCCGGATACTTAAATAGGACGATAATCTAAATTTTAAAACAGAAAAGTATATTAAATGAAAGAAAGTTTGATTTGAGCTTTGGGTTTAAGAGTTCGAATTAAGACACCCATACTGATGAATTGCAAGTTGAAGACGTTTAACAAACATGTTAGTGATTGGATTTCTTATAGTATTGAATAAAATTACAGGCATGCATGATGAATTTATTTTATTATCATTAGTAATTTAGTATGAAATATTTATAAAAGAGTGTTGAGAAAGCAAGATCTTTAGAGAGGTATATATGGTGCAAAAATGAGTGGTGGTACAATACATAAAATCTTGGGATACAAGATATGAAAAAAGAGTAGTCTCAAACAAGATCTATTTATGGAAAATCAATTGGTTGAAATTATTCCTTATTTCTTTGACCATCACTATTTATGGCTTTTATACTTGCATCCATGTGCTCCTCACTCTTCATATTTCCAACATTTTCCTTGTATAAATGTAAATACAAATATAAACACAACTAGAAATACAGTTCCAAAGATAATTAAATGTTATGTGTGATCACTAAGATGCACATCTTCTTTGGTTCATAATAGTTTGGCAAGGGAAAAAAAGTAGATTTGGTTAAAGTAACGTGTTTACAAATTATATTGTTTTGTATTTAAATCTTTAGGAGGTCGAAGGTAATAGTTAAATATGCTATCGGGTGTGGAGTTGGCACTGATTACAAAGACATTTTTTGTTAAAGTGGTTAAGCTTTCTTTGATGTTAAAACTACGAGCTCGCCTATAACATGTTAGTGCAAATTAATAAAAGTGTAAATTTAAAAGCAAGTAAAATAAGTGCGTGAATTGACATCCTAAAAAAAGTTAATTATTTTGTCACAAATAAACTCCCTAGTCCAAGAAAACACTAGGTTTTTTTTTGTTATTACTTATTTTGATAACGGGTGATGGTGTTGTCACCAAGGAAAGGTGGGGAAACTTGGCCCAAGTGGGAATACCACACCCGGTCCCGATGAGAAAGTTAAACCCCCTGTTCGGTGAAAAATCCCTAGATTCAGTAGGTGAATTGGTTTGAATGCAAATTGTACTATACCCTCGTAATGCACGTAAGGGAAATGTGGGAAAATTAAGATGACACCTTGCAAAACGAAAAAAATTGAAGAAAATAAAAAAATTCTGATGTGTCACTAACATGGCAACTTAACATACTTTGAAAACCTAGGACGACTCCCACCCACCTAAAAAGGATATATGATAGGTATTTTCTTAAAAAAATAAAAAATAGAAAGAACTCAATCTCTTAGTTATGTGATGTGGGTGTAGTCTTCATATGAGTTAGGATGTAGCAGTGACCGAACCCTAACTTTAAATTGACCCGGTTTAATTATCTTGTTAACTAAGGGATTAACCCTAATTCTAGTCTATAAATATGTCTTTTGTGTTTGTAAATCATTATCACTCAATAATAAGAAAATCCTAGTTGCCCCAGTGAACATAGGACGACCACCACAACCTAACCACGATCAATCTCTCGTTTTCTTTATTGGTCTTGTTTGTGTGTGCTTTGATCCTAACACGTGAAATATACAAAGACCACCTGGGTTGATTGATAAGCGATAAGAGTCAAAATCAATTAAAATTTTAAAAATTACTACAGTTTAAATCATGTCAAGTGATGAATTAAAAATTAATATAGTTTATAAGTAAACATGTAGGCGTATAAGTCGCCGCTCTAAAAAGAATTAAAATATTTAATAGTACTTCTTCTCTATTTAAAACGTTAAGTTTTATATTTATTTTGATATTCTGTGCATGTAGAAAACGGTTGACTTCATGTTTACTAAAATATAATACAACAAAATATCTAGGTAAAAAGAATATAGGATGAGATAAGTTTCGTCCTGATAAGGTATAATTCTCAATTTTTTATCCTTCCCAACTTTTAAATCGAATATATGCCGAGTCAACCTACAAAAGAATATTATCGTCTTTGGATGTTATATATTATTAATCATTTTATTTAATCATTGAATACACTATTTTTCTATACAGATAAATGAGTATCACTATTCATGTGTGAATATTACGAATAAAAGTGCATAAATGTTTATACCGAACAAATTTTAAGTAGAATATTGTGAAAACCTCATAAACACTACACACGTTTTATCAAAGATAACCACATCTAATGAGAGAGAAAAATAGATTGTCAAAAAACCGTCTCACATGCAACATTCAAAACAATACGTATAACCGTTTATGTAGTTATCGTAAATCTCTGCTTGAAATTAGGTCCGTCTTAAACACGAACTCTATATAACTGTGTGTGTGTATATATATTACCACTTAATTTAGATTCTTATTAAGTGGTTTAATTACTAATTATTCTAACTTTGCTTAGGGTTTTAGGGTTGGAGTGTGATTATTCCCCATTTGAAGCATTAGTGGTTGATGTTGAAAACAAAATAATGAAATTAGATATTCGTACAACTTTCTTTTGGTGTATATTAATTAATACAATAATACATGTATGGTAACCAATCAAAATAAAATATTAAACTTAACACGAGTAGTTTATTGTGGTTAAAGCAAACCGATCTTCAAAACTTGTTTGCCATACTATTGTAATTTCAACACTGTGAGATGATGACAACAAAAAAAATACGATTAACATTTCTTACAGGTGTCCGTTAACCTGCAATGGAAATAAGTTTTGTCAAAAATAAACATAACAATTAAGTTGTGCAATACTAAATTATAGTCTGACATCTACTGTGCTTTTATGTAGTCGTAAATGTAGGTCGTCCTTTTTAAAGTTTGATGGTTAGAGAATCTTTAATTCATGGAGCTAATGGTACTTCTTTTTGTCTCATGATATTTATTCATTCGATCAGACTATCATTCTAATGAGATAAAAGGATGATATAGGGAAAATGATAAAGAGAATCAAATACAGAATAACAATTAGGGAAAAGTAAAGGGTAACAACATGTTGATAGCACAACTTCATTTTCAAGCAAAGGGCAAACTTGTGACCTTTTTCACCCTTTTATTCCCTAAATCCCTAAAATTTTCGTTTATTTAATTTAATCTTAGTATGGAATTCCAGTGGTACCCCTGTCTCCTTCTATAAAGATTCTAGCAGCCTTTCTTGAAGTTAGGGGTGAGCATAGTCGGTTTGGTTCGGTTTTAGCCTAAAATCAAAACCAAAAACAGATATTTCGGTTTCTTGGTTTTTAAAACCATTCGGTTTCGGTTTTTTCGGTTATTGGTTTTCGGTTTTCACTTCGGTTTCGGTTTGGTTTCAGTTTTTTCGGTTTTGCTTTTTGGGCTTTAAGTTTTTTTCTAAAAATATTAGTCTAAAGTATTTAATTTAAGCTAGAAGTTTTGGGTTTACATCATTTGATGATCTTTAAACATAATCTCTATATTTTTATAAATTACTTAACATTATAATTAATTGCAATTTATGAAATACAATAACAAAAAAAATAATAAAACACATTAATCTACCAAACAAAAAAGTTTAAATATTATTTTTAAAACCTAAATATTTAATTTATTCTAGATAGGATAAGTTAAATAAGTAATTTATAGGCTAGTTATATTTAATAGTATATGAATACACCTCTAAATTTACAAGTTTGGTTTTATGGTTTCGGTTCGGTTTTTTCGGTTTCTGTTAAAAGCAAAAACGAAACCAAACCCAAAAAATCGGTTTTTAAAAAACCATCAAACCAAACCGTCAGTTTCTAATTGGTTTCGGTTTTTTTGGTTCGGTTGCGACGGTTATTTCGATTACGGTTCGGTTATTTCAGTTGACGTTTGATTATTTCGGTTTTTTGCACGCCTCTGCTTGAAGTGGAAGAGTGTTTTAGACAAAGTACCGAAGTACAAACATGATTCTAAAAACACAATGATTACTGATAAAACTTAATATAACAGATAAGAGTAAATTAAAAGAAAAAAGAATATTATTTTACATTTTGTAAGAATATTGTGTTGTGAGGACAAAATCTAATCACTTTGACGAAAGATTCCTAAACTGTTTCGTCACACCTTTATTATTATTCTCTCTCCTCATTGCCCACAATAATAAGTAGCAGTTGAGATTTCATTCTCTTCACACTTCCAACTCCTCAACACTCAACTTTGTGCATCAATATGCAGCTCAATGCTTTCTCTTATGTTGCACTTCTGTGTGCAATTCTCACTGCGGTCAACGGTCGAATGCCGGGAGTTTACACCAGCGGGCCGTGGGAGAGCGCTCACGCCACCTTCTACGGTGGCAATGACGCCTCTGGCACCATGGGTAAGGCACCAAAATCCACCATTTACATCTTCATTTCATAATTTGCTGCAAATTTATTACCAGAATAAATGACGGAACCAGAAGTTTTTTTTTCCCTTGTGTCAAATCTTTACTGAGACTTGTATTTCCATTAATACGACATTAGAATTTTTTTTATCACTAAAATTTCACTCATAAACATATAAAACCACTAGTTTTGTCATTAAAAGTCTAAAAAGAGAAACTTACTTATGTTGTGTGAAATAGTAACCGGCCTTTAGTTTAGTTTCTACACTATAGTGGTGCTATTCGAAATGATGGAGCTTGAATAAATATATAGAAAAAAGTGAAAGTCATGGGACTCATATATATTCTTCCTATGGCTATATAATCAAGGGCCCGGGCCCTTTAAAAGCTCCGCCCTTCGTTATTCGCTACAAAAGAATTGAATGATGTCATTTGTCAAAAAAGATTGGATCAGTTGAAAATTTCGTGTTATACCTTCTACATAAAACATAAAAAACCCAACCTGTTCTTACTATCTCCGCCATTGTTGTTCCAAGATTTGTGGGAGTACTAAAAAATAGACCCAACCTAAAGCATATAATTACTAACGAATGAGTGGGAGTCGTTTCAAAATTGTTTTTTTTTTACTTACCCTAAAACATGTAAATAAAAATAAATTCATATACATTTATATATGTTAATCGAACATGTCTCTCACTCTGCACACCTTTAAAGATGTCCTAACTTTGATTTGATTGTATTACAGGAGGAGCATGTGGGTATGGGAATTTGTACAGCCAAGGCTATGGCGTCAACACGGCGGCGTTAAGCACTGCTCTGTTCAACAACGGGCTGAGCTGCGGCGCTTGTTTTGAAATAAAATGTGTGAATGACCCACAATGGTGTCATTCGGGCAATCCATCGATATTCGTCACAGCAACGAACTTTTGTCCGCCTAATTTTGCTCAGCCGAGCGATAATGGCGGGTGGTGCAACCCTCCTCGAACCCATTTCGATCTCGCCATGCCTATGTTTCTCAAGATTGCTGAATACCGTGCCGGAATAGTCCCCGTTTCTTATCGCAGGTCAGTCTTTCCACTCATGTGTTTAAGTTTTGGCAAAATTGAGTAATTGACACACTAGTAATTGAAGATTGGTTTAATCTTTTGCGTATTTAAGTTACTATAAAAAAACTTTCACGGGTTTTTTTTACATGATATAAAATATAATCTTTTTCAGAAACTCGCGCAATAGATTACTCTTAAATCTATGTTATTTCTTAACAATGTGACTTCAACTCTTAAATCGACGTTATTTGCTAACAATATGACTTTAACTCTCAACAAATTTAAATGATCACATTTCGACATATTTTTATCATTAGGTTACATGTTCTTTGATACAATATATAACTCTTCGCCAATGTTTTCATAACTAGAGATATCTATTTACAACTTGTTAGTTTTTAATAGAAAATCAGATTAACCGTAAAAATACTACTATTTTACCTATTGTTTACCTAAGACGAAATGTAATTGTATAATGAATTTTAAGGTTTACCTAAATTTTAACGTCTAGACTTTCACATGTACAACTAGTAAATTAAAAAGAATTTTTTTCTTTCATAGGGTCCCATGCCGAAAGCAAGGCGGGATAAGATTCACTATTAACGGGTTCCGTTACTTCAACTTGGTTCTCATCACCAACGTTGCCGGAGCCGGGGACATAACCGAAGCATGGGTGAAAGGTTCAAGGACCGGATGGATGAGTCTTAGCCGCAACTGGGGTCAAAACTGGCAGTCTAACGCCGTGCTTGTTGGCCAATCACTTTCCTTTAGGGTTAGAGGCAGTGATCGTCGCACTTCCACCTCATGGAACATCGTTCCTGCTAACTGGAAATTCGGTCAAACATTTGTTGGCAAAAATTTTCGAGTTTAGCCACTTGGTTATTCAATCACATGCTGAGTTTAAACTTAAACTTTATAATAAAGATTTTGGTGTGCTAGGTCTATGAGTCAATTTTAGTTTAAATTAGGTTGACTTTTGAGAGAAAAAGTCAAATTACTAAAAAGTATGAGATGTGAGTTAGCAGAGTGTGATTGTGAGGTTTTTTTTTTGAATGGGTATTTTTGATAATTGAGAAATGTTTAGTAGGAGGAGCTGACGATGAGTCTCAACTCATGACGGCCCGCAATTTTCTATTTTCTTGTATCTTTTATTATTATTAATATTAATATTATGAGCAGTTATAAGCATCCAAACTATGTAATTTGTTTTGGTTATATTTTTGGTTGTGTTTAATTGATGGGTGTCGTATTTAATATATAGGTTAATTTAAGCTTAAGTTTATATGTTCATTTATCTATTATGATATTATATTATAAAACAATTAGTTATAATATGGGTGTTCACGATATGGTTTTAACGATTTATATTATCGAATTATTAACTTTTGTTTCAGGAAACATCATATCATGTTAGCCGGGTTGGGTGGATCAACTGATTTGACAGTATCACGGTTTGGTTGAATCAAACCGTCAATTTTTTGTTACCTTATTGTTTTTCAAACATATACAACTACATTTTCAATACAAAGATAATTAAGGTTAAATGGCTCATCTCAAATTTAAACCAAACCACACCTTTAAATTGAAAAATCAAACCGCGAACAAAAACCATTTAGATCTCAAACCATGCAACCTGCTTTGGTTTAAACTGACTGATGGTTTCAACTATTTTAAACTATAATTTAACAAACTGAAACCAAACCTAATGCATAAATGTTAATAAATCATTTTGGTATAATCTTCCTCAAAAATTAATAAAAATAAAAAAATAATTAAAAGAACCAGACCAAACCCACCAACACCTGTTAGAACTTCTAGCCCAAACAATCCAAAAGTCATGGATGCAAGACTGCAAATAAGTCCTTGGTATTGCTTCCTTTACACTTATTCAACAGAAAACAAACATTGTAGTCTTAAAAGAAAGCAATACAAATACCACTAAACAGATGTAACAAACAGTTATAAAGTTCAACCACCAACAATTATTAACACATGATAGTTATTATGACACGATTGGCGGAGTCCTAAAATTGGTTAAAATCCGCTACAGATTAAACAGTCAAGCGAGTCGCCTGCGTTTTTGAACATCCCACATGTTCAGAAGATAAGAAACTCCCTCCTGCAAACTAGCTTTCCTCCCTTCTGTGAAATTCCACAGCTCGGTCGTGATGTATCTTCCACTGGGATTATAGTCGTTAATCTCAGTCAATGCAGTTGTTACAGCTTTGTATACCTCTTCGCCCATATCTCGCTTTAGACCTTTCAATTTCTCATCGTTTTCATCAATGATTCCCTATAACAACGATAATATCAAACCTTTAGCTGCAAATTTCTAGAATCTACTGTCAGATGTCAATGTGTTTGTTAACTACAAACCTGTGATCTCCCATTGACGGTGACAACTTTAAAAGGATGCCAATTCGGATCTCTAAGGTATTCTTCCCACAATGAACACAATTCTGAAGCACGGTCTTCTGCATCCATGTCACCATACTTCCTTTTCATGGCATCTAAAAAGGGTTTATTCTCGAGCTCTCCCATCCTCTTCACACCAATATGTGCGCTTTTTGATAGTTCTTTCAACCCCTACACACAAAATATATTAACTTCATCACCCAGATAAAAGAAAAGGGTTAAATGGTCATAAACCGTCTATATATAAAGTACTTGCATCGATTAATTCTTTGCGGGCATCCTGCAACTCGTCATTGCTTTTGCGTTCTTGAACAACAAGAGTTTGATTCAGGCTTTCCAAATCTTCAAGCTCTTCTTCTTTTTCTCTTAAATTCTTGTGTATGTCTTCCACTTTCTTAATGATTTCTTTATCATCATCTTCCATGTGCTTCATAACATTTAGTTGCCCCCTCAGGCGTTCTATCTCAAGCTCTACAGCTTGCTTAGCATCTAGTTGTTTCTCAAGTAAAATGATCTTCTTGTGAAGTTCCTCCTTTTCCCTCTGGTTGATAATCATACACAAACAACACATTTTTTTATAATGAAATAATGTTATCGACATTTAACAGTATTTCCGAAAAAGCTAAACACGAACCTTTTGATCTTCAGCGAGTTTCATCACACTTTCATCGGCTTTCCTTTGTTCATCAGATGCCTTCTGAAGCAAACTGTTTTTTACAGCATTCTGATAGAAGAGGTGAACAACCATTAGGTGAGACTCCAGGGTTAACAAATTTAAATAAACATATATGGAAAAAAAATTAAAAACAACACCTCTTCGATCTCTTCAGAAAGCTTTTTTCTTTCATTTTCATTCACCACTTCACGTTTTTCCAGCTCCTGTCCCCGAAGTTCGAGTTCTCTCTTTTGGTTCTCTAGCTGTAATTTAATCTTTTCATGATCCTTAAAGATCCTTTGAAAATGCTCTCGTGCACTGACCTGGATTTTCTTGATCTCTGATAAATGAAAACAGTTAATTGAATAATAACTAATGATATAACTGCATATAACAAAACTAAAAGAAGAGACCTTCATTATAAGATTGATGAAGCAAATCCTTTTCAGCAATTAACTTGCTTAATGAATTTCCGTCTCAACAAATTTACTCTCCATTTCTTCCAAATGTCGTTTCTTCACCTCAATTGCATTTGTCAAACTCGACACAAGCGAATTTGCCTTTCGTTCTTCTTCTGCCATGATATCTGAAACAGTTCTAAGATCCCCAATCTTGCGTAGATGATCTCCAATGATATTATTAGCTTTGTAATCATCAGCACGTGCAACCCAACCATAAATATCAGATTTAGGATCATTAGTAACCTTCCAGTCCCTTTTACCATGATGTTCAGCCTCATAAGCCTTCTCAAACGACATGGCATTATTAAATCCGTCCCAACCTTTATTAAATTCAACAATAGCACATCCGGAATGACCGCGGAAATTCCACAGAGGATGCACCCTTGTGGGATTAAAACCTCTCATGGTTAAATGGTCCCTCATATTTGACCCACTTTTACCAACATATCGCCCATCTTTAAGTTCGACTGGGAGATTTACAACAATACCCTTCCATGGCCATACAAACATTTCATCACCATCATGGTCTGCAAGGTGATCAATTTCTTCTTCAGGTTTTGATGGACCAGACGTCTGCAATATATCTCTTTCAAGAAACTTAACCAGTGCAAGATGATTTGCCTTATCTTTTACATTTCTCTTCTTCGAATCACTTTTTCCCACCATTGTAGCATGTTGCAGTAGCTCCTTGTACTTATAATCATGTTTTTTCTTGTTACGACAGAACGGGCAAGTAAACACTTCATCAGATAACTTGACCCGGTGTTTTCCACCTTTTAGCTCTTCATAAGATTCATCGACATATTCCTCAACTTCAGAATCACTTCCATCAGTGTCTCCTCCAGAGCTTTGATCCATATAATCATCCATATTCGTCCTGCAAAGTATGCTAACAACCAAACGAATCAAAACAAAATTGCCATATACATCAGACGTTGTTATTTACAGAAGATACAAATCATATCTACCATCCTCAATATTCATCCTACTACATCATCTTATCACCAAGTACAGTCACACAAACTGAGCAACCCCCCAACCAAGGTAGGGCACTAACAACCAGGGTGGAAAAAGCACAAGCTGAAACCATTGATTATTGAAATTTATATAGAGCGTGTAATACCCATATTTAACTCCTCTTAAGATTGAGTTTTTTAGAACGTCTAACTCACACGGCTAAGATCCTACACTAAATCTACACCTTTGTCCACCTCTAAGACTTAAAAACCCACCCTCTAACAACTTAAGAGGAACACACATTGGTACAGTTTCTTTTTTCTTTCCAAAATTGCTATAAATTCTTATCCACATTACAGAATGCATCTTTTTTCCTCATAAAAAATCACAACAAACGATCACATTTCAACTATACAAACATCATACCGTAACAACTTTATTTTTAGCAATTCCAAAGAGAAAAACATCACAAAAACTTTACCTTTTATGAACCAACAGAACGCCTACGATTACAAAACAAAAACCCAAAATGCATACATCCAATTACAAACCACACTCACCAATTCAAACCCAAATACTTCTAAAAACCATAAAATTAGTAAACAAACACAACGAAACGCACATTGAACAAATTACACAAAATGAACAGAAAAAATTCAGACAATTTCTAGTAATTATGTTAATAAGACACTGGAGCTAGTGTACGAACCTGCACTTCGTTCGTGTGTGCAGCAAGAGCGATCGATCGAGTGAGATAGAGGGAGTGTGTGTGTTTACCTCAAGTGAATTGTAGAAATTGGGGGTTTTAGAGTAAATTGAGATGATAAAATGAATTTAGGGTTTTGATTTGGTGAAGATGACGATGTATGATGAAAGGGGGTATTGTGAGTTTGGTTGACGAGAAATGCAAAATAACATGTAAACTATTTTAATTTGTAAAGTGCTTTTGTCGTGTACTGAATCCCAAGGGGAGTGTGCGTATCACAATAAATATTATTAGTATATTAAAAAATAAATTGTCGTTTTTCTCTATATAATTTGATCATATTTATTTATTTTTATTCAAAAAAACTTCGTTTAATTATTTATTCTTTTTGCATCTAGCTCTCTAATATTTAAAAGAAATATCATTTTCATCAAAAAAAATTAACTCTGTTATTTCATATGTGTCATTAAAAGAGGTAATTATGTAATTTTGCATATAAAAACAAAACCCTAGTTTATGTTAACGTATTATTGTTAAAATTTCCGTCTCGTGTTATTGTTCCACGAAACCTGCATCAGACATTTCATCGCCGAACATTTCATTAAGGCTAAATTACAATATTTTCGGCCACATCGGCGGGGGAACATGATGGACCTGGTTTTTGTTAGCGGTCGGGAACCCATTACGAAGAGGTTGTATAATAGAGACTATAACTCGCCATCTATTATATATTGTGATTTGGTTCCTCTCGATTATGGTTATGTAATTGGCAGATTTTATTTTGTATTTTAGATGATAATTTTGTGTATTTACACGTTTAACATTTTAATTAAAAGAGTTAAAGTTTTTGGATGAAAATTGTAAATTTTAAACCTTTGGTAGCCAGATGCAAAAAAAATTATTTTTTTAAATGAAAATGACTAATGTGATTAAACCACAAAAAGAAAAGCGATAATTAACTTTTTATTATAAAAAAAAACTCACACACTTATCTAACTTTATGCAAATTTTATAAGCTCAAGGCTTGGATCAAATGACCAAGCCATTTGAATTAGAGTGGTGTAACTCTTTGAGCATCTCGTCTAAGACATATTGGTGTGATTAATTGTAGTGTGATTAATTGTAGAGTAGCGTCTGTCATTCAAAAAAAACTAATTTACAAAACTAATTACACTAATATGTCATGGACGGATTTTGAATCTTTAATCTCAACGGGAGCTTTAGACTCGAACTCCAAATAATTTTGTTATTAATAAATAAATTATTAATGATTCTATATTATAGATGTGTTATATAATCAATGAAAACTTAAATACTTATTAATGTATTAAGTAAACTTAAGATTGTAACATTCAAATATTTCTTAACATATTTAAGGTGTTAAATTTACACGGTAGTGACTATGGTTGCCCAATTTAGACACTACTCTTTTACTATTTCTTTCAGTTAAAATATAACTTTTAATAAAGATTCCCAAAGTTTATTTTTTCTCTCCACGTTTTATCGTTACATTTTCTTTCCCATTCACTCACAACTACTTTTAAAAATATTAAAGACTTTATGAGGTTGTATCGTGTTTCCCCAAATATAAGGAATCACTGTACAATCCCCATAAATTTTCTCTCTTCTTCACTCACAACCATTAACAAACCATCCTCTATAATATAAGACACACATTTACATAAAAAATAAAAAACCTACTGTGAATGCTTTCATATAACATAAAATTTTATATTAATATAAAACATTAAATATTGTACGACGGTATCATACTTTAACAGATAATTCTTATTGTAAACATTGTAACTAAGACAAACTCAATACAATAAAACGGTTATGATTTTTAAAAATCATTATTTATGGATGGAAAGTAAAGTCTGTATAAAATAATAACTTAAAAGAATAAAAACTGAAAAAGTTATTATTATGGCATGAGAAAAATA
The DNA here is from genome assembly GCA_025506505.1 of Flaveria sonorensis. Taxonomy (NCBI): domain Eukaryota; kingdom Viridiplantae; phylum Streptophyta; class Magnoliopsida; order Asterales; family Asteraceae; genus Flaveria; species Flaveria sonorensis. Next base: position 4,626,926 of record CM046438.1, read on the forward strand.
TATCCAACTTAAAAGGTAAATCATTTTCAAAAGAAGTAAAAATAATTTTGGAATGGAAAAAGGGTGTTTTTTTTTAAAAAAAAATATGTGAATAATTGAAGTGGTGGTAAAAGAAGTAAAAGACTTTTGAACTTAAAAGTGGACATAAGGGGATGGTAAAATCTCAATAGGAGCAAAACAATACTGTAAGATGAAATTTCAATAGAATTTTAGCAGTATAAGTCACCATTAGATGAAATTTTAGTCCATACATCATGTGTTATTCACTTATTAGCGAGAGGCTAAGCTAGTGAAATTTTCTCCTAACAAAACCCGTTAGAGCAAAATTTTCTCGAATAGATTCACGTTTCATTTTTTGAATGGTCAAGTCGGCATAAGTGATATGGGTCAGTGGCCCTAAACCCGCTTTGGGGCCAGGTAATCCGATCAGTATACTTGCATAACAAACCCGCAATCACTAGGTTAGATAGCATGCATATGTTTGTTCATCTCATTACCCACGTTTACACGATACACTAATTAATTAGCAATTCAACCACAGCATGTTTCCATGTTTTCTGCTATTCAATGTTTATACTATAGTAGTTAGTTTTATATGTTGCGTGTTGTATTTAAGAATCATTTTGATATCAATTGAATTCTTTACCTTCTATTTGTTTTTGGAACCACTCCAATGTGGTCCGGTGGTAGGACATGAGACTCTTTAGAAGAGACTAGGGTTCGATCTTTACCCCATGTAAACAAATAAGGCGTCCAGCTCACGACGGCACCAGGGTATGAGTATAACGCGGCATTGAGCAAAGATGGTAATTCGAACCCCACGTCTTGGCGTTGGATAAACCTGCAAGCCACATTGCCTACCGTGGATTTTTAGTGCAGGAGTGCTATAGACCGGTTAACGAGCCTGATAACGCATATTTTTTTTCCTTATTTGTTACTTGAAGCCTGACCCAATCAATGTTTGATATCTATAAGTTTGACTATTTTCTCCAAATTTGTCATATGTAATGGTTTTATTAGTTTAATAAATTCACATTTATAAAGAAAACCATTTAATGACTGTTAATAACTCTTATTTTTGTATTTATTTCTTAAAGAAAAGGAACATTTAATTTTGGGTGGGGTCAAAGAGACCATGGTGATACTGACATACTGTATATCATTGTTGCAGATTTTCAGTGATTCCCTCCTACACTGCGTCTACTTGTCTCAAGACTATGTGTACCCTCCTACTTCACAATAGTTCACGTGCACTTGAGGGAGAATTTTACATTTTAACTTTTTCCAAAAATAATAACAAATCTAACACAGTTTTAGGAGGTGTAGATGGTTTTATTTTGATTTGATTTAATTAACAAAAACGTGTGTAGGTGATTTAAAGGGGATGGTCGAAAACTTAAAGGGAATTATGGGCATTCTTTTGTAACTTAATAGTAATATTATTGTACAAGTGGTAACTATGAAGGTGGTTTCATTATTTACTCAGTTTTACAACTTTTATAATTGTTGGTATTATATTGAGATTGCTAGTAACATAAAATTGTAATGACTTAAATTAATATCTATTATCCCCTGATTAGTTATGAGACTTGCCTACTACATCTTTTGATCAAAAATTACCTTATAGTAATTTAAGTTTCCAAATTGATTTGTGAGGTAAAGTGTTTAAATAAAATCAAAAGTGTTTTATGACAAATAGCAACAAGATCAAAGATAAGTATGCGAATAAAGGAAAGAACAAGAACACCAGGATATTACAAGGAAAAGCCCTTAATCCTTGAAGGATCTCCGGCATAAAAACTTCAGGAGGTGACAATAATCAGCCTGCCTAGAATGATATTAAAAAAATCAGTGTTACAAAACGAGAGCTAGATTGATCAATGACTAAGTGTTACAATCGAATGAAGTGTGAGTGAGAGTGATTAAAGAGTATGCAGGTTAAGCAGTGTGTGTTCCTATTTGATCAATCAGCTTCATTATATAAGAAGTAAATTCTAACTAATTATCCCAATATCTCGGTCTTCATAAGGTTCGTCTTTGGAGCTGTCGATGCCTTTGAGAAGCAATCTTTTCCATGTGCTATTTACTTAGTCAAGCCCTTTATTTCGGAGGTTTGGCTGTGACTTGGAATCTTAAACCGTAACCTGCAAACAAGTAATATTCGAAATAGGATAGTTATAATAATATTAGTGATCCAGAATATTCAAGATAATTCCTGAGATAAGGATAGTCATGATCCTAACCCTTTCCAATATATAATACTACGATTTTTCTACCCATAACACTACACACCTTAATATGTGGTATTGTACATCCATTTATGCCATCCTAATAAAGATGCATATACGTAAATTATCCTTATATTGTACATAACATTATGGTCATAGCTGAGCTTTTAAGGGGCCCGAGAGCCACACCCCCCACCCCAGTTTTTTGCCCTGAAGTAAAGTTCATGTGTATTTTCATCCAAAAAAATTATACATATTGAATCCGGCACTCTCGGTATAACGATAAGTAAAAAAATGTTATGGGGCCCGTGAACCCCCCCCCCCTCCCACCACCATATTTGTTCAAGCTCTATTACTAGTTATCGTGTATATTGACTTTAATGTTTATGTTTCACTATGTGTTTGTTTCCGCTAATATTAGCAATTCCAATTTCTAGCATTACACAAATAATATATAATACTTAAGTTCGAGTTTTATCTAAGGTGATGGAGTTACAAAAGCAATCAAATGGCTCAAAAAAAATAGTTAATCAAAGACGATAAATCAAACCAATAGGTTCCAAAAACACAAGTTCTTTAATTCAAATTTAATCGACAAAAACTAATAATAAACATACCTAGATTCTAATATTTATACTAAAGCCTAACAATTTTAAGATGATGACAACTAAAATAAAATGTAACTAAATAAAAAAATAATTAATAAAATAGTTATTATCCAAATCTTCGAATAATCTTCAACCCGGATCTCATTGAATCTCATCCAAGAACTGGTTTAACGGATGGGTTGTAACCCACATCATAACGTCTACTCAAAGTTTCTAATGTCACACATGTCCTATGTATGTAGTTCCTAGGAAACACATAATACGTTTGCTCATATTAAATAGTTAGATATTGAATCAAACCTGAAGTTAAGGTCGCCACGTTAACACATGAACAATTCCACTATCTTAGGCCAAAGAGAAGTGTTAAGACTTTGAATTAAGGGAAAGTGTTTATGGATAATTCAACATAGTTTTTATTTTGGGTTATTATGAGCGTATGTAAAAAATAAATGGGTCAGACCTGAGCCCAAAAAGTTGTTCATGGGTCAGGATGGGCCATAAAATTTTGACAACTATAAACCGGGTGGGTTAGGATGGGCTAAACAAAAAAAACGGGTCACCCTTAAACCACCCCGAGTACAAAGGCAGTGGTGACCATCCTTTCTTAGTTCTCACTTCCAAGTCCAACCCATTTTCAAACGACTCTACAAACAGTGGCAGTGGTGATTTTAGAAAAGTTTCTTCGTTTGAATTGAAACCCTAAGAAGAAACAAGTGATTTCCCTAAGTCGGCAGATCTCCCAAATTAGAGATAAACAATCGGTAATCTTTTGATTTTGATTCTCCTTTCCACTTTGTTAATCTCCCCCCTGAAGACATCACATCGAAGTATGTTCTTTCGCTTTACATTCTTCAAAATTGGCTTTTATCTTTGAATGTATGAAAGGGGCTTGTATTAATTCCCTGGCTTTTGATTGTTTTATATTTGATATAATGAATTCAGTGATACTTTATTTTGAACGTCTAACTAATTAAACCCCGGCTACACGGGTATTCCAATGGCTAAAAGGTACCCATACGTCTGCGAGCACAGCAGCGCTGGGTAGACCAAGCCCACAAACCATCAATTCCAGAGAAAACCCGCCGCCCGAAGGCCACTGCGATAAAACCCAACCCACCAACAGCATTTTGCTGCTAGTAGGACTCGAACTCACAACCTAAGTTATGAGTTTACCACTCAGATAATTATGATTTCATTGATTTTGTATTGTGTAGCTGTGTGTCGGTTCATCATAACTGTACATTAATGGGTCATATTAATTGATGTATCAACAATTACTTGCATTTTGAATTTTTGATTATTTTTAACTTATTTTCATTTATGGGTCTTTATCTTACTACATTTTATACACATTTTTACCCCAGTTTATCATTCTTTTAGTAATCTATTAAAATTTTAATTATGGGTTTAACTTAACTAAATTTTAAACTTTTAATTAATGTTTGAAATAATTTTTATTTGTAGTTTATATATTCTTATGGTGTTTGTTGAAAACTTGAAAATTGTATACTTTTTTAATTTGACCCATCCTGACCCGACCTATTTTGATCGGGACCCGTCTTAACCCGGATCCGTTCTGACCCGTTTTGACACGAATCCGTTCTGGCCCGAACCCGTTTCAACCCAAACCCATCTTGACCCAATACCCAACTCGACCCGACCTGCCCATTTTGCCGGGTCGAATTCAAGGTATGTGTGTGATCTATTCGAAGAATCGTTCAAAGCATCATGGACGTTGAAGATTAGTACGTGGGTCAATTTTAATGGGTTATGAGTCCAGATGATACAGCTCCACGGGTCAACCCAGCAACCCATGGGCACTTCAGTGGGTTATTGAACAGTGGGTTATTGAACCCAAGTGGGGACTAGTTTGACCCATTCAGCCTTAGTCAAGAGTAGTAATTAATTAGTGGTTGAGTGGGGAAGTGGAAGAGGTTACACAATTGATAGTAGTATTAATGCAGCATTTTATTAGGGCTGAGTGGGGAAGTGGAAGTGATTACTTAACTGATAGTAGTAGTATTAATAGTTGTTTTTGTTCAGTAATTAGGTATTGAGTACTTTGATTTTTCTCTGGTCTTGTAATTTGGAGACTGGTCCATCTCGAAGAGGACCGCAGTGTGTTCTTGTTTTCTTGTTTAAGTTCAATCAAGTCGACTAGGTTCCAAGCCACCACTTCGTGGGCCACCACTCCGAGGTTGGCTTTGATACCACTATGTTCATAAGTAATGTGATAGAAATCTAGTCGACTTGATTGAACTTAAACAAGAAAACAAGAACACACTGCGGTCCTCTTCGAGATGGACCAGTCTCCAAATTACAAGACCAGAGAAAAATCAAAGTACTCAATACCTAATTACTGAACAAAAACAACTATTAATACTAATACTATCAGTTAAGTAATCACTTCCACTTCCCCACTCAGCCACTAATTAATTACTACTCTTGACTAAGGCTGAATGGGTCAAACTAGTCCCCACTTGGGTTCAATAACCCACTGTTCAATAACCCACAGAAGTGCCCATGGGTTGCTGGGTTGACCCGTGGAGCTGTATCAATACTTCCCGCCCAGAAAACCGACTTGTCCTCAAGTCGGTGAGGGGGAAAGCCAGCTGTGCATCTGATCACTTGTTCCTTGTAAGGCTCAATAGCTAAGTGATGAAAGGTGGCAGAATTTTGGGTGGGCAAAGGGACTCCTTGCAGCTTGTATTCCTGCCCATTGATGGTGAAAATAAAAAACATCTTGCTCCAATTGGCTTGAACCGTATTTAGGGTAGCAAGCCATTGAATGCCAAGTACTACACCAACCCCCTCTAATGAGAATGGATAAAAATCTTGGGTAATTTGAAGGCCTGATATTTTTAACGCAACATCTTTACAAACCTGATTACAATTGATTATGTCACCATTGCCAATTCTTACACCAAAAGGGGGTACTGTTGTTGTTGGTATCTGCACTTGCTGAACCAAGGAGTGAGCGATGAAGTTATGGGTGGATCCGTAGTCAATCATGATCAGCACATCAGATGAATTAATCGTGCCATGAAGAGTGAGGGTGGGGTGTTGCGACTTCAACGAGATGTGGCATTAAGGCTGATTTCAGCCATATCCTCATGATTGAGCAGAGTTCCCTCGCCATCTGTAGCAGCTTGACCTCCTGTTTCAGTAGCAGCCTCTAGGAGTTGAAAATTTCCTGTTTTGCAATGATGACCAGGCGCATATTTGTCCCCGCATCGAAAGCATTCCCCTTTAGCAAAGCGGGACTGTTTTTCAGCATCAGAAAATCGCAGCGGAGGGTTTTGGGAAGATGTTCCAGTTGGGTTGCTAGCAACAGCAGTAGGAGTAGTGGTTTTGGTATCAACAGCAGTAACTGCAACAGGCCCCGATAGAATGTTACTCAGCTTCGACTCAAACTCCACAGCTAGACTCATTGCATTATAAACTGTACGGGGTTTGTGAATCCTTACGTCTGCCTTCAGTTCATCTTTTAACCCATTCAAAAACACCCCTAATAAACAGTGATCCGGCCAATTGGATACTCTCGCAGATCTTTTAGCAAATTCTTGACGATATTTTTGAATGGTTCCTGTTTGTTTGATGCTACAAAGGTGCTCGTCCGGGTTTTGGAATTCCGCCGGCCCAAAATTCTTGTGAAGGGCGTTCACAAGCTCCTCCCAATAGGTCACGGTTTGATCAACCGACAACCAAGAGTACAAATCTAAGGTGTCTCCCTCGAGATGCATGGCTGCCACATCAACTTTATCCTCATCAGCAACACTATAATATCTGAAGAATTTCTCCGCCTTCAAAATCCACCCTCTTGGGTCCCCACTGCTGAACGCAGGCAGCGTGATCTTAGTCAATGGACGATGGTGATTTTGTCGACCAGAGGACTCTCCTTCCTCATACCGACCTGAGAAACTATTGGATTTTCCTCGTGAAGTCTCCCGTGACTTGAGAGCGGCAACATCTGCCTTAAGAGACTCAAATGACTCCAACCGGGCGGCTATAGCTGCCAACTGAGCAGCAATGGGGTCTGATTGACCGCTGCTGCCATCAGGATTGCTCCGGGTGTTCGGTGCCATCGTGGTACTTTTTTAATTTGACCCATTCTGACCCAACCTATTTTGATCCGGACCCATCTTAACCCGGATCCGTTCTGACCCGTTTTGACACGAACCCGTTCTGGCCTGAACCCGTTTCAACCCAAACCCATTTTGACCCAATACCCAACTCGACCCGACCTGCCCATTTTTCCTGGTCAAATTCAAGGTATGTGTGTGATCTATTCGAAGAATCGTTCAAAGCATCATGGACGTTGAAGATTAGTACGTGGGTCAATTTTAATGGGTTATGAGTCCGGATCTTTAGTTTGTTTTTTATTATTTTTTTGAACAACAGTCCGGTTCTTTAATTAGTTATCGGTTAAAGTTAATGGGTTAAGAGTCCGGGTCATTCATCAATTTTAAGGTTACCGAGGTATCAATAAAAAACTAGAGTTATCATAATGTAGTCTTTTATGTGTAATTTCATCTTTATGCCATTTACAATCTTATGCCACTTACAACCATTCCGTTTTTTCTTTGATAGTGTATCATTAAATCCTGATGAAAATTCACAAGGTTGAAATATCTCGAAACCGGGGGTGCAGTGTTCCCGGCTGGCCCCGGATTTCCACGGTGTTTCACCGGCACCACTCCATCCCTTTTATACTCCAACACAAAATGATTAAATAAACTTTTTATTTAAGTTTTGTTTTGACTGATCTACTTATATCAATTTCTCATTTTTATGGCTTCATAAATGTTGCAACCTTATTTCTTTGTCTTCTCTATTAATATGAACTCTATATTCAACTACAAAACAACCAACATTCAACTACAAAACAACCAACAAGTCAATTACAAACAACCAACAAGTCAATTACAAACGTCCTAAATCCCTTTGTTCGCTAAATAACTTTTGGCTATAACCCCATCACCCCCTTTCGGGTAAAACCCACCCGGAATCTTTTCGCTTCCGGATCCATACACTATTCTTAGTATTTCTTGTGGGGTTCGACCATACGCCAATGAATCTTCATCACCGGCTAACACATTTCCTTGTGTCTTCTTTTCGGCCCCGAGTTCGAGTGGCACCTTAAGCCCTTCGTCTTTTATTCCGTTGTTGCCCAACTTATTACGTAGTTTTGAGATTTTCTGCGTGAATTGAGCCACGGTAATCGGGTATGGAACCACCTTCTCGTTTGCTCGCTCGTAAAGGAGGCCTCTGATCACCGCATCCTGACCCGATTCTATTCCCAGTAAGCCAGCTACGAGCTGGACAAGATAGTATATGATAAAAAAAAAACTTGTTAGACATTATAACGCTGTTTGGTAGACTCTTAACGATTCATTAAGAGGCTACGTGAAATTGATTAGAGATAAATGTGATTGATTTAAAAAAAAAAAAAGACACATGTTAATAGTTTATAATATTATCATCAGAACCGGTCCAGTTATGCCCATTTAAGCTGAACCAGCTTGTTACCGGTGGAACTAGTTGCACCGCCCCGGTGGCTAGACTGGATTTCTATTGTTTTTTCTATTCAAATGTTATCTTTTTATTAATATAGTATCCTAAAATCCGTATTTTATATATTTAATTCTTTAAATTTTATTAACAATGTAAATGTACATCAAAACGCATATTATTTTTATATTTGATATAAATCATATATATATATATATATATATATATATATATATATATAGTTTTAATTTTTTTATTATTTATGACGTGATCAGGTTCTTAAATCTGGTTTGACCGGTCCAAGTGGCCAGACCAGTGATTCGGTAAGGTGACTGTTTTAATGTCTGGTGCGGTTTTAAAAACATTAAATTATTGAGCATCTTAATGAATCCGTTTAAGAAAAATGCCGACTGATTCAAAAATACCTCTTATTCAATCAAACATTTTAATGTATCAACACAAAATTATCAAACAGCTATTGAAACTATTTACTGAATTACCTTTCTTGAAACAGGGCTAAAGAGTTTCGGATTTGCTCCAACGTAGCCAGTGAGACCAACGTAAGGGATCACATAGCATGAAATAAGATAATTAATGTCATTAGCATAAGGATCAAATGGTGGAGATAAATGGCTCCCAAATGCATCATCCATAACGGTTGCAAATGCTTCTGCACTTAGATTCAACAACGGCCTCGGAAATCCGCGTACAGTTTTCTTAATTGCCCTTGATTTATGATAAAACATAGTATTAATTTCGTTCATGAAATAATAACTTTAAAAATATTCATAGGGTAGGTGAACAAACCTTAAGTGACCAATTTCCTGATAACCAAATTGAGTGGTTATGTCTTTGATAAGTACACTGAGATTGGCCTGTTTCGCACCTATTGGTGCTGGCCCGTTTTCGGCTAGATCGGGTTGTATGGCATCCAAACCCTTACCCATGGATCCGAATAAGAAATATTCGGCTTCAAAGAACTCGAGATTTAAAGGGAACTCTAAGAGATTAATGTCGCTTTTTGGTATGATGAACGTTGAATTTGCTGTGGTGAGGATGAAGAAGAGAATAAGGAGTTTTGTAACGATCATGATGATATTATGGTGATAGGATGAAAAGGAAATAAGGTTTTTGTTTTTGAGCTTAGTATTATGGTGTGGGTGTTGAATCTTGAATGCATTCTTTTTATAGGCATTAAGATGGTGAAAGTGTCAAAGGAGGATGCCACTTGGCATAGTAAGAACATGACACGTCAAAATTAGATTTGGACCAAGGATTATTGTGACATTATTTCTTTTGACTTTTGGAGTAAAAATGATATTACGTATACAACAAAAAATAAATGTCATTAAATGGTTTGGAAGGAGGTTATGTTACGAAATTTTACTATGGAGGTTGTGGGTTCGGGTCTTGGTTGTTGCAATATGTTTTAGGTGGTCTAAAGGTTTTATTACAGTGAGCTTTTGCGCTTTGAGTTTCCGTTGAAATGGTAGGTGGACCGGGTCATTAGCGTTGCCTGTATTTGTAGGGCATGAGTACCTTTTCCCCAATAGGTTTACACGGATGGTGCAGTATTCGTTAGCCTTTAAAGAAAATATAGTAAAATAAATAAAAGAGGAACATTAATGTTATTAAAAACAAAAAATGTTTAAAGAAGATAAACTTAAAATTTATAAATTATAGGTGAAAATTTGGTGTGACGAGTTTGTAGCGTTTGGTAGTGGATGCATTGAAGGTGCTAGTATTAATTATATCACATATAATATTTATGGACCAACTAAACACTCTTAACATAATTTTATAAATCATGTGAACAAAATGAGTCAAAATAATACTAACAATTTAACCAAATAATGCATATATTCTTGATGGTTTTATTGAAAGGTTACCTTCGAATCGGTAAAATGTTGGAGTGTTTGGTTCATTAAAGTACAACTTAATGGTTTCATTCAATTCTTAATGGTTAAATAGTAAAAAATTACTGAACGAAATTGTTTACAAGTTTACCCTCAAAACAAACGACACTCATTGTGAACCTCTCCATTGACTTCTCTCCATCGACCTCTCACATCGCAAGAATCTGACCACCCCTAGTCAGTGGTGCCACCCCACGTCAGCACACCGCATCCCTGACGCCTTTCCTCCTCGGAGCACCCTCATTTCCTCTCTGTCTCTCACACCGCAGCAGGGTCGCCACCCATCGTGACCCCCTTCCTATCCTCTCATTTTTTACATTACAACAACTTGCCTCTCCTCTTGGTTTTCTCATCTCATGTAAATATCTTTGCATCTTCATTTAGATAATGATTATATAGGTTTTAGTCACAGGTTTCATGAATTTGAAAAAAAAAATAAAGCTTTTATGAAAGTTGTATGATCTAGGGTTACATAAATCTGAAAAATTAGGGTTTTTATGAAAATTAGCTGTTATTAGTTCATGAAAATCGTATTTTGTTGGTTCATGAATTATATTTCAAGATTTTCTCAGTTTATATTTGGTTTGATTTCAAGAATGTTTCAAGTTTGGATGTTTGTAGTTTATGAAGTTATTTCAATAATATTTCATAACTGGATGTTTACAGTTTATGAAAGTTATACTTGCTTCGATTCAAGATGTTAATAGTTTATGAAAGTTTTGTTTGGTTTGATCAAGATGTTTCTTGTTATAAAAGTTTTACTTAATTTGATTCAAGATGTTTTTAGTTTATAAAAGTTATGTTTGCTTTGATTGAAGATATTGCTAGTTTATGAAAATTATGTTTGGTTTGATTCAACATGTTGCTAATTTATGAAAATTAAGTTAGGTTAGATTTCAAGATGTTGGTAGTTTGTGAAAGTTATGTTTGGTTTGATTTCAAGATGTTGCTAGTTTATGAAAGTTGTACATTGGTTGTTTATAAAACTTATAGTTGTTAGTTTATGATATATTTTTTTTGTATTTGTTTGAAGAAATGACACAAAAAACATTAGGATTAGTTGGAAGCAAGAAGGAGTTGAAAAAACGTTTCCTGAAACATGTGTTCATGTAATGACATTTCATGAGCGTGAAAGAAGCAACGTTAAACAAATATCATGGATGAATGTGATGAAAAAACTGTTTTTGTTTAAAAAGTTGCATTTAATCTTACTCTCAATTTCCTTTTCCCTATCCTAGATATTGAATCATTCTTGAACTTTGATTATACAATATCTGTTTTTCATGTAATAGCTTTGATACTAATATTACAGACAAATATTACCTTTGCAATGCTGCATACAACAACACTCGTCGATTTATGACTTCCTACCATAATTCAATGTATTGGTCAGCCAATTTTCAAAGACAACGTGCGTTAACTAAGGAAGAAAGATTCAATCATACTCACGCACAACTTATAAATGTTTTTAGGCACACGTATGGTGTTTTAAAGGCGAGATTCCCAATCATAAAGCAAATGACTCCATTTTCTTTTTCAATACAAAAAGATATAGTGATTGCTTGTTTCATCGTCCATACTTTTAAACGAAAATACAATATTTATGACCAATTATTTATGGACTATGATGAGAACAATAAGTTTTATAAAATATGAGGTGGAAACAATGATAGCCAGTTCGTTCACGATATAGAATGAGGTTCACAAGACATTCAATAATGACTATTGAATGATTGATCTGCAATTTGGATTTTCTATTATGTTTTGTGTTTCTTCTTATAATTATTCATCATGTAGTACGCTTAGCTATTATTCAACTCATCTGTCCATTTATCTTGTCAAGATAGTTTAGAATAGTAAAATAATCATTTTGCATAATTATTCTGAGATCCAACCAAACAACATCAACTGGTTCAACACTTACTTGCTCAAACTATTTTACCCGATCAAACCTTTTACTAGCTTAGTACTTACTGATTCAGATGTTATAAAACAATCTCTAAATTTAAAGATCAAATATTTCACATAAGAGTGATTTGAAGTATAACAACACACAAAAAACACCACACGTTAGACATGCTTATATCATCCCAAACAAGTCCATAGCTGCGCTCACAATTAAACAATTTCAATCCAAACAAACGTTAAAGTATCCACATTATTATCATTTTTTTGGTGTATACATGGTTTAGATTTTGTTAAGTATTTTTAGTTAATTGTCGAAAGCAATTTTTTGGTCCATAGGTGCGCTCACAATTAAACAATTTCAACCCATCATGACCCGTTCTTTTTTCTTTCCTGCCCATCCTGACCCCCTTTTTTTTTTTTCTTTTACATTTAAACTTACACATCCTAACCCTTTAAAAATATCAATCAACCCATAACAACCCATATAACTTCATTTAAAGTCCAAATCAACCCAAATATAACAAGTTGGGTCAAGATTGCCAAGCTTAGTTTGAATGGTACCGGACTCACACAAAAATTATATTAAGTTTGCTTGCAAAAACCAGCGGACTCCAACATTGTTTTGCATCAATTCACCATCCATGCAATCTAATGGCTTATATACATATACATTGCCTATAAATGCTTAACACTATTTTAAACCGCTCGTAAATCCTAAAACTTCCATAATGACAATGTGTGGCGGGATTGCGTGGAACGGGTAGCAATGTGGTCATCGACGGTAACAAAAGTTAAGTCGAATGCAATGATAGAGAGTGACTAAGGAAAGATGCTTACGATGGTTGGTTCAACGTGTAGAGGTGTAGCAATTGGTGGTTCAGAGTTGAGAGGTGGAGCCATTGCAACTCGTACTTGGGTGCTCTACGCGATGCAAAGCTCTTTTCGTTCTCTTCTTTCCTGTTTTCTTAGATCATGAAGGCAACAAGTATTGAAATTCATAGACATATTGATGAATTTTTATTTATCAATAATAGCCGAATTCAATTTCATTTCACCACTCAAACACTCTATTATCAACGTTTTCAATGATCTGATCATGGCAACCGATATAACTCCATTATAGAAGTGACTCCATGTCATCTTCAAAAACTTTTATGTACCGGACCGACCCGGCACCGAAACCGAATAAAATGAAAAGTGAGAACCGAAGACCAGATTGATTAAGTGTGTTTCGGGTTAGTTGCACACACCCCTATTGGCATTAATGATTGCCCTCTATGAAAATAGTGTCGATTTAGTCAAATTCTTACAAGCGTAAAATTTGAACTAAACCGTCATCCGTGGGACTCCAACCCACGACCACGTGGTTAAACATCACGCGCTCTACCAACTGAGCTAGAAAGGCTTTGTTTTGTTATGTGTATCAAATAGATATAATAATAAGAGTTAATTACATAAATAGTAAGAGTTTTTTGTAACATGTTAGGGTATTGTGCTTTCAATTTTGTAACGAAAATAAATATTAACATCAACGGACGTTAAATGTTCTGCTAAATTTAAATAAAAAGACTACAATACCCTTTCATAGACTACTTTTGTAATTTTATATTTTTGATTTATGAGAAATCATTTTTGTAAATAACAATAACTTAAAAAAACCAACCCTCTCCCTTTCCCCGTCGGCCACCAACGCCACCAGTTAGCCACCATCACCACCACCTACTGTCACCATCCAACCACCACCGTTAGCCACTTCCTCCTTTCAATCATCACCGACTGCTTCCACCGACCATTTCAATATCACACTAAAATCTAAAACAAATACACACACCCTAATCTAGATCTGATCCCCAACTTAGCAATGGTTATAAGAAATCTGTTTGTCCTTCTGTTGTTCACAATAAATCGACGTGCTCACAAGAAATATGAACCCTAATCAAGATCTGAACCACCACCGAACACCCACGCACGACCACCGCACTACCCCAAATTAGTTTGTCTTTCTGTTGGTGCACTGCTACCCAATCACCGATGCTATTACAAGGGAAAAAGGAAGGTGGATTTGGTAAGATGATGATGATGGTGTGATGGTGGAGGTGAAGATGATGATGATGGGGCGATGATGGTGATCTTGCGATGATGGTGATGATGCGATGCGTATGATGATGATGATGATGATGCAATTGATGCCAATGGCTAGCGGTAGTGGTGGTGGTTGGTGGTGGTCGTCGGTGGTTATTGGTGGTGGTCGTCGGTGATTAGTGGTGGTGGAAAGATCTGGTCTGAACCTAAGGTTATATATATATGTGTGTGTGTGTGTGTATTAACACAAACACACAGTCCCTTGTATATATTAAATTTCATAAACAGTCATTTTAAGTTACATTAGTAGTCTTTATAAAGTGAAAAAACGGAAATGCTCTTAGATTTAACAGAAAAATTAACGCATGTTAGTGTTAATACCTTAACTCGTTACAAATTGAAAACACAATACCCAAACCTGTTACAAAAAACTCTTAATACCAAACTTATTATTTTGAATAAACCACAGGGACCATCTATCTAATTAACTCTAATAATAATGAATTACCTGAATTTGTTTATGTGGGTTCATATTTACTTAATATGTCAACAAATGAATCAACATTTCTTTAGCTAGAGCATGTTATAACGAAACATTTTAATGATTGAACCATAACTACTATTATATGAAAATTGTACCAAGGGTAAATATGTATCCCAAGTTCCCAACATCAAGTGAATTAGTTGATATCTGTGCAAGTCGCTTCACCTTTAGGTTGAGAATGCAACACGTCACAATCACGTATACAATGATCAAAGACGGTCTATTGTGTAGGTTAAAACTTGATAAATGGTTGCGATTTCTTGGCATATGCTTGCTTGAATTAAGTCATTAAGAATCCTTAATGATTTTACGTAGTTTTTATGCGGATTTTGTTCTAACTGTGAAACGAGTAAGCAACACATGGATGAGTGTTGCATTAACACACACATAATGATTAGATGAGGACTAAACTGTTGGAGGTACTTTTGAATTATGCGATTCAATAGTCCCAACGTCTTGAGGATAGTTATTATCAGATGTTTCCCGCTTAAGTAATTCTCACCATTCAATTTTACTCGCACAAAGTTCATAATGTTTTCCATTACAAAGTTAATTTGCAGCAGAGAAGACTAAGAAGAAACAACTGCTCGAAGAAGAAGAAGAAACATACAGTCTTGTCACTGTAGAGAAATATCTTAACAATCACCAACTAACATAACTAATTGCAACTGATGACAGACTCTTTTAACAGCTTTATGGTCATTTCCACCACTAAAAAGCAACCAAACAACTTACAATTCAAACCTCTAAAAACCAAATACCAAACATCCGCGATTTTCATAAGTGAGATCAGGGCATTACCACTCGCTCTCTTTCCATCCTCCAAATTCTTCTTCATAGGTTTCATCTTCCACCTGTAAGCATTAAAATCCAAATGAAAAGAATGCGTAAGCAAAACTATAAAAGATTTCCTTTTTCTTTTACTCTTTTGTGTATAAATTTTGTAGATGGTATGTATGAGGTGGATTAAGTACCCTTGGGGTGAAAGTGACGCCCACTCGGATATCTCCGGTGTAGCTTTCGCTACTATCCACAACACTATACTTTTGAGTTCGTAATTCTGCAGTTCCATTCTCGACTCCTAGCTCCAGTAACTCTTTCAAGTATATCCTGTAAGCATGATCAAAAGATATGCTAAACAAAGGTTCATTGGTGAAACCATAATATAGATTTCATGATCTTACGTTGCTTGTCCAAGGTTGTCGTCTGATGAGAAGGTGTCATGGTCCATAATCTTGAGAACAAGTGTTGGTTGTTCGTCGGCTCCTGGATATTCAACCTTGAATGTGAACTTTTCATTCCAATTCGGGTTTTTGCCCTGCCCTGTATCATTTAAATGTTGTAAATTGTAAACATTTCTTCATAGACTTGCATATTTTGGTGTAAAGGTTACATCTTGGCATGACCAAATCGAAAAAATAATAGATGTATGTTGAGAGCCCTTACTTAACAAGATTCATGTCATTGAAACGACTTTATTTGTATAAAACATAGGAAGAATGTTGCATAAACATATTTTTGTTATTATAAATTAATAGCTTTGAACCCTATTTTCAACATTGGGTTTTATACTTATAATCTAACAAAGTAAGGTAAGGGTCTTTAGTCTTTACCTTTGGCAACACTGCTCTTGTGCTCTTGACTCTTGTATTGGATCAACACATATGGGTCTATTTTGTCTACACCAGAATGAATGAAAGAGAATAAGGTTATTTGATGATTGTAATCCTTTTAAAAATACGTAAGTCTGTCGCTTTTCATCGATAAACAAGATCATATAGGCTTCAAACCCAAAATGACACATTAAAAATATTATCAAGCCGGGCCTAAAAATCACCAAAATGATAATTTGTTGGATTTATAGGGGACTTAGAAAATTTGTAGTGGATTTATAAAAGTATTGATGGTAGGATCAATGCTAATATACTCCCAAGTTCCAACTAACAACTTAGGATTTTATATAACCAAAATGGCTAAACCCGTTGCAAGAAGCTGTGGGCCCGGGCCCGGGGTCTCGAGCCCTGTAGGCCACTTGAACGTATTCTTACAATGCATTTCTACGACTCAAATCTATGAATTTCAGTTCACATAGCATTTACACTAGCTTCCCCGTCTTCGTATTCATATTTATACTACAAAACTAACTTTTCTTCTCTTTTTTAATTAAATAATACTCTTTTATATTTTTATTATTATATTTTCTCTCTCCTCTACTTACAACCACTTTTAAAAATATTTAAAAATTTAAGGGGGTTGTATCGTTTTTCCTCAAATATGAAAAAACACGATACAACCCCATAAATTTTCACTCACAACCATCCCCATTATATAAAACATACACTCATATAAAAATAGAAAATCTACTGTAAATGCTTTTTAGAGTATTCACACTAGCTTCCCCATCCCTATTCACATATTTACACTAAAACACTACTTATTTACTTTCTCTTTCAATAAAATAATATATTTTTATATCTTTATCATTATCTTTTCTCTATAATCCACTCACAACCACTTTTAAAAATATTAAAAAATTTATGAGAGTTGTATCGTATTTCCTCAAATATGAAGAATCACGGTACAATCTCCATAAATTTTCTATCTTATTCGGTCACAATCACTCACAACTATCCTTATAATGGGACACACTTGCATCAAAAATAAAAAACCTATCGTGAATGCTCTTTAAGTCCACCACAATAAAAAATACTAATTAACATAATGGCTTTTGTTTCGTGAGAAAGCGAGGAACACAAGTTGAATAGAATATTGAACATTCAATGGTTACTGGTAAGCAACCACCAAAATTACAAATATTTTTTCCCAAATCAAACGACGTAGTTTTAACGTTTGACTCTAAATCGAAACGAAAATAACCAGACTACAGTCTAAATCCACCGATTCAACATAAAATTGCTGCAAATGTGTTAATCGATCACAAACAACTCCCAATTCTAGCTATCACCGATCAACATGAACGTAACAAAGGAACAAACTTACAAACCCTCATCATTTCAACAATCATCACAAATTCTATCAAAAACAGATGCAATAACACCTAAATCGAACAATCATCACAAATTTTCAGCATAACTGCAACAACAGTCGTTTCGAACAAAATTATGGGTGAAAAAGACGTACTGAAGAAATCGGATTTGCTGAGGCCATGAGCATCCACGAGATTCACCTCCATTATTCCGATCACCATCTCTCTTAACTTCAATTGCAAATTTGTTTCTCTCACTCACACACACACAGATGCACACACTAAATTAGTAAATTACACAGGTGAAATGATGAAATTCGAACTGACACGCAGATGGTAGCGTGTTATGAAGAATGAAAAACGTGACAGCCTTAATATGTACAGGTTAAGTCCTTGTACTTTCGAGTTATGGACAATCAAACTACCTGTGGTTTATTAATATTAACTAAATAGTTATTTAAAGTGCTACTTGCATTGTATGGTACGCCGTTTGAATTGGCTTCATTGTCATGAACAAGAATTGGAAGATTCCTACGTTGACAAATTTTGTAATTCTTTTCATCCGCGAAAGATACACGCTCTTTACTTTATACTTATATTACACAAATTATATATCTGTAATTGTTAGATTCGTTTGAATCCAATACTTATTTATTAAAGAGTACATCATTTTACCATCAGAATGTCTTTTTGGAGACGACTAATCGAATGCATCATTACATTGATAGGCTTGTCAAAATGAAGACCATTTCCATTTCAGACTCATGACCGTAGGTCTGACACGATGAAATCATGACTGCAACTCTAATAGTATGTGGTTAAACGTACATCTTCTCTCACACGTTTGATATGTCTCTTTCCCGTTAAAAAATAATGCCTCTCACAAGATGCAATACGTTTAGCCAATCCCCTTTAATATTTAAGCAAAAGATGAGCCCGGAGCCAGGGACCCCAAATATGATACTCGTGAAAAAAAAACACTATAGTTTTAATAATTATTTGAAGTACATAAAACTTCAAAAGAATTAATCAATTGCAGCATCCACATTACATGATTTACACTATGATCATCTACAATTTCAAAATACCAAATCATGATATTACCATTGGCTCTCTTTCCATCCACCAAATTCTTGCCCATAAGTTTCGGTTTCAACCTGCATCCATCACCCAAATTATAAGTCACACTATTAGAGATCTACTGATCTAGTCATAGTACATCTTCAAGATAACGCGGATACCCTTGGAGTGTAGGTGATCGCGACTTGCATATCTCCACAGTAGTCTTGTCTGCTACTGACAACGCGATACTTTTGAGGACGTAGTTCAGCAATTCCCTTCTCGACTCCTTGCTCCAACACTTCTTTCAAGTATATCCTGAATTTGTTAATCAAAAAACAACAAATATGTTATTTTAGCAGTCTGACATTGTCTGTATATGGTAAGTCGATGTGTGCAACATATGTTAAACAAAACCACATACGTTGTTTGTCCGATGGGGTCATCGGATGAGAAGGTGTCATGATCCATGATCTTGAGAACAAGCTTAGGTTGTTTGTCAGCTCCTGGATATTCTACCCTGAATTTGAAGTTTTCATTCCATTTTGGGTTACTTCCCTGCCCTGCATTGTTTAACATAATAATCTTGCTTAGAAGTATTAAATAAATCGTGTTCATGGGTTGACGGATTGAACTTCACACAAACCTGAAAATTTTACACAAAACCGAACACTACATGAACCTAAAAAATCATGTCGGCTACACGACATGAACCTGAAAAATCATGTCGGTTACATGATTCTGAACATGAAGACGGTTTCACAGGTTGACACGAACATGACCTAGTTAACCTAAAATTTTATTTAATTTAGTTTTTGCTTTAGAATTATATACTTATCACAGAATACTACAACTGTATATAAAATAATTACATTTAAACTACAAAAGCCTATATTTACTTCTCTTTTTATCTTTTGAACACATTGAAAGATAAGTATAAAATTAAACGGGTCAACCCATGATCCATCAGGTCCACCTTAATAAAACATGTTTAGCTAAACGTGTTTGTGGGCTCGATAAGAAACTAACCCGCCCCCATTTAGAACAAACCAAAACCCGCAAATTTTGTATTAGTAATAGTTCCTTTCATGACAGAAATTTACGCCCTTAATTTTGTTGAATTGACGCAGGATTAACAATGAAAACCGTATTGTTTTTCACCTTTGGCAGTACTGCTTTTGTGCTCTTGACTCCTGTATTGAATCAATACATATGGATCTACTTTGTCTGCACCAAACAGAATAAAGAATATCAAGTCATCTGGTGCCACTAAATCTATACATGTCTATCGACTATCAATAATAAAGAATGTTGTACACAAAGCCCAAAGAATCACTAATCTTAGATATACTATACACAAATCGAAATCTTCCAGTGGTTCAAACAAATTTGGGCCAAAAATGTCGATTCAACATCTCGTAATTGATTCTAACAAATGTTATAAGAAGAATAAAAACTGATAAAAAAACGAACGTACTGAGGAAATCAGATTTACTGAGGCCTCGAGCATCCACCAGATTGACCTCTAATATACCGATCGTCATCTCTCTATTTGAACTGCAAATTTCTATCGAATTACACGGAAGAATGACTGAAAATGAGGTTGAATGTGATGATATGATTTGTAAGTTGAGCCTCAAAATTTTGAAGTCATGTGAATCAACCCACTTGTGATTATTTTGTTGTTATTTAAAAGGGTTTTTGGATGTAAAGAGGTGGTGTCATTGTTTCGAATAAGACTTGTGGAATCTTCAATGGCGTATTTGACATATTCAAAGTCTACTTCTACGTAGTTTTCATAATTGGAAAAATCATGTTACATCACTTTTAAACCAGAATAAATATTGAATTTTAGCCCTCATTTTGTTATCAAGTTATCAACCAATCATATTATGACAAGCATCTTAACTCGGCTAAAGGGCCGACCTGTGAGTAAAAAAAAAACCAGATACTTAGGTAGGGTCTATAAAAACAATCGATAACATCAATATAAATGTAAGGCGCCTACTAAATGTAAGTCACGGGATAAAAAGGAGGCTAAATCTTATGGACGTTTGCTGCAATAGTCTCAGGACAAACATTGACATAGATTTAGAATTAAGTTTAGAGAGTATGAATAATAGTTTATGATGGACATTGATGCAGATTTAAAATTAAGTTTAGAGAGTGTGTGAATAATTATTTTTATAAAATTAGAGTCGTTGATAAACAAATCTAATTTAAAGGATTTTCATGAACGTTTGGAAATGAATTTACTTATTATTGCATATATCATAGGGAGCTACAAATTCTAGAACTGTTTTGGTTAAGTATGGATTTCTTATTTTTGTAACTATTTGTTCGGAAACATTTTACAAGCATTTTAAGTATGTTATGCATGTCAATGATATGATCACCAAGGCAATATATGGTTTGAAAGATACATAACAAAATGGAAAAATAGTTGCGTGAGAACTTTGTTGGCATCGTGGATGTAGGTTTCTAACTATATATTCTACAAAGTGTATTTTTGCTACAAAATGTGAAAAGACACAATGAGGCTAAAAAAATCACAAAAAAAATTATATCTCACAATCTAATATGAATTTCAAAAAATTACTTCAGAGTCTCTGTTCTTTTCGTCGTCCTCTTTCAGAAAAAAATAAAAAATAAATAAATAAAATTTCATTGTATCATTTATGGCACAATGATGTCATTGTGTTTTTCATAATGACACAATGACGTTATTGTGTCTTTCATAAATGACACAATAAAAAACGTTAATTTTTTTATTTTCTATTTTTCGTTTATTTTTTTTTCTTAGTGAGGACGGCTAGGGGAACAAAAGCTCGGAATTACTTTTTTGAAATTCGATTTAGATTGTGAGATAATTTTTTTTTACTTTTTTTTTACTCATTGTGTCTTCTCATATTTTATAGCAAAATATATTTTGTTTTTGAACCAACCCTTATACAATATTACCATTTAAGCTTATTGTTGTTATATCAGGTACGACACACTCCTATGTATTCTTTGACATCTTGCTACCTGTGACGATGGCGTCTTGCGGACTGTGAAGAAGGCCTATGTGGTCGAGAAGAAGACCGTATCACGTCACAATTAAGAGCGGAACCATCACAACCATGATCAATTGATCATCTTTTTTCAAAACTAAGTGGTGGTCCCACCCTGAATACATTAAACCTGTTTGTATTGAATCATAAATACTTTTAATTTATTTTCTTATAATCTTTTTGTTGAACTTGTCACATTAACAAAGCTCTAATAATAACAAGGGTGAGAAACCAAGTTCTCATGGAGATTGCTATACGTAACTTTGTTGTGTTTGAAGGCTTATGATTTGGGCTCAACTTAGGGTAAGGGTTCAGTCTCACATTTGCTTTCTTGTTTACTATAATCTACCATGTAATTATAATCTTTGAGCATCTTATAAAAAAAATTCTAGTTACAGCTTATGGACATAGTATTCACATAAAATCCGAACCACGTTAAATTGCCATGTTCTTTTTTTTTCGTTTCTGCGTTTTTTATTCGTTTGTGCATTGTAAGGCATGAATCCTCGATCCTAGCTAGTTTGATTATGTTGGCTCCGTTCCGTCACCTAAAACCTAACAAGTAGTATTAGAGCATTGGGTTGTTGTACTCACATAAAAAATTAAAACAAAGATCCCATATTTATTTTTTTGACCAAGATATAAGGTTTGACTAGGAGTTTTTTTTGCCATAGTCTTTCTTGGTATTTAATTTCAAGGATGATTTTGGTCAAAGTTTGACCAACAAAACAGTACCTGTATTTTCAATGAAGAACATCTTTTTGGTCAAATTTGTCTACAAGGGATAACTGTTTATAAATTATTTACAGTTGTTTGATTTATCACTATTGTAGAAACAAAATGTTTTATTTGATGGTGTTAACTAAAACAACCGTCAAATTTAAGCTCGTGTCGTTCCTGTGTTTATTCACTATTTCGTTTTGTTTTTTGTTTGCTAATTATGATGGTTGAAGATGAAAAGGTTGTAATCGAGAAATTTAACAGATATGACTATGGATGGTGGAAAATCCAATTAGAAGCTTTGCTTTGTCAGAAAGACTTGAATGTAAAGCTAGAGGATAAACCGAAGAAAATGAATAAAACTAAAAAAGTTGTTTAGGAATCAAAGGACAAAAAACGAGGGTGGTTATTACATTGGTTTTGACAAAAAGCGTTGTTTTTAACACCATGAAAAAGATCACAGCTAGTGTTATGATGAAGCCTCTGTTAAATATGTATGACAAACCTTCGACAACAAATAAGATATTCTTGATTCGAGAGCCTGTGAAGACGAAGATGATGGAAAGTGGCTCACTGACATCTTACATAAACAACCTCAATTAAATTTTGTTAAGATTACAAATTGTTCGGATAAAGTTTGATGATGAGGTTCATACTCTAAAACTGCCATCCTCGTTGTTTGATAGTTGGTCCGAGACAGTTACTATTGTTACGAGTTCTATGGGGCAATGGATTGATATTTCAAAGAGTTTGGATATTAAGGATTTCGCAAGGCTATCAAAGGCAATAATCAAGGTGAATCATCTTCTTCTGACTTTTTAAATGTGGCCAAGGGTAGAAGTAATAACCAGAACAGTGGGAGTCAGGTAAAGAGTTTGTCTATAACTCAGAAAAATGTGAAGTATTAGAACTACAACTAGGTGAGATACATTAAGATTCAATGTTCAGAGAAGCATGAATTGAACATTACTGGGGATGTTTCTGAAGATGAAATGTTGATCCTTAGTGTGAAGAATAGTGTGGACCCTTGCTCTCTTCGGTCATGAATTCTGGTGCTTTATTTCATGCAACCCACTGTAATGAAACAATGAAAAATCTAAAAAAAAGATAACTTTGAAAAGGTACGGTTTGAAAATATAAAAATTCTTAAAATGACGAGCATTCGATAATTGATTTGTAAACATCATTTGAAAGTACATAAAGCTAATGAAATGTAGGGTGATTCCAAGACTAGAGATAAAGTTTATTTTAGTTAGACAATCGAATGAGCAAGAACTAAACGTTATGTTTGGTAATGGGAAATGAAAGATGATCGATGCATATATGGTTATTGTTCAAAGTTTGAAACAAGGATCATTATACATGATACTACTTTTGTGTGAAAGAATGATCATCTTGGTAAAACCATTTGATAAAATCCGACTCACTAAATCATATAAAACTAAAATTGTTCATTTTAACATCTATTAAAACCTTAAAAAAAAACATTGATAATAAAAAAAGTAAGAATCAAATAATAATTATGCTACCTAACCAATCATCTCTAAATCATAATTAAATACAACCATAACCAAATCGCCATAATGTTCTCATCAAAACCCTTAATTTATCATCAAAATCATGTGTTCCACTTTACGTTTCTTGCAAAGTTAATTGGGTGGATAACACGCAAATTACATAAAATATTTTAAAATAAGTGGTTGGACCAAACTACCCCTCAATAGAATATGCTTCATTTCGTGTCTATATACGTGATTCACCCACATCCTCCGCTCACCATTTCACCAATACCACCTCACGAAGAATCCTCCACAAAGCCCTTTTTCGTCATTTCACACTCCACCCAAATCCTCTTTATAATTCACACCCCTGTTTCTTTCGTCTTCATCCTCTGCGGGTTGATTGTACCTCTGCGAATTTCTCTCTGTTTTGTTCCTCTCACCCCTTTGGATCGCTATAAATCATTCTAATTTCTTTCGAATTTCAAATCCCTCGTGGCTTTTATACAATCTTGATTGATCAGTTCGTTGATCGTAATTCGTAATGTGTTAACAAAGTCACAGAACAATCAAACAGAAACAAGTATAAAGGAGATTGATCGGTTTCAAGAGGAGATAATTCGTCTCAGATACCAATTCCTATCGTTTTGGGGGAATTGGGTCTTTGGTTTTATTGTGTTTTATAATCGTAATTCAATGGGATTTCGGCAATTTTCGTCAGTTTTCGTCAATTTAGGGTTTTTGGTTGTTGATCCCTTCGCTTTAATAAAAAAGATAGAAATTTTGTAGATTTTTTCATAATCTAAATTTGTATTTGTATTTGTAATTGGGTGTTAAATTTTACGAAAGGCGGTGGTTTTTTGAGTACTAAATTTTGATTTTTGAGGCAAGGGGATGGATTGCAGAGTCTACCCTGAAACAGGGGACCCGTGGTTGATGATGGGAGGCGGTGGCTCCGGTGGTGGTGGTGGTGTTGGTGGACAAATGTTGGGTGGTGCGTTTAGCCATGAAAGTGAACATGATTTGGCAGCGATGGTTAGCGATTTCTTGGAGAATGGCAGTAGTTGTGGCGCTGATTCGCGGTGCAGTAGCGACAGCGATTCGGGTTTATGTGAACTTGCTTACCTTGCTGATAAGATTTCGGTAGCACTCTTGTTCTCTACTTTCAAGATTTCAATTTGCTAATGCATCAGTTGTTGCTGTTGTTCAAGTGTACAACAATTAACAGGAGTTTCTGTTTTAGAATGGATTCAAATTGTTCTTCAGGTCCCATGAATGTCTGCAATTTTAGTACATAATTTGCTGTTAATTATAATAAAGTCGTTACTTTCACGTAATGATCTTTGCTACTCTGTTGTTTTGTTAGTATATCGCAGTTTTGCTATGATCATTTTAATTTTGATATAACTATATATTGAGTTGTTGAAATTCATTGGATTTTGATATATTTAGGTGCATTAGGTGGAAAATTGCAATCTTCTGATGTTCAATTAGGGGTTGCAATTAATATCTTTTGTCTGATTTTGAAGTAGGTATGTTGAGTTTGTCCAAAGTTCAAGCAAGAGTTTTGGTATGTGTTGTTACTTTAGGAGCTATTATTTTTAGCATTGACATGTAAATGGTTAGGATGGTAGTTAGTTTCTCAACTTTTTCCCTTATGACAGTAGGGGCAGTGTTTAATGAATGCACTATAAAGAACATGGTATACAGTAAGAAAAATTGCATAGTTACGTAAAAAATGTGTGTTTGTGTGGCTGAAAAACCTTTCACAATAGTTTCTTTATGTCTATGTTGGTTATCCATCTTCTGTTGTGATTATCTGTGTCTAAATTATTGGAAAGTTTTCTTTACATGTGTTGTTATGCGACTGATACCAATCTGCTGTTTTTGGCAAAATTCGGCCATTAAATGCGCTCACATGATTTATGCGGTAATCGGTTGAATTTGGTAGAGAAGTAACTACCACTAGTGTTTATCGTTCCTCCTGCACTTTTTGCTTGCATCGGTGGTGACAATTATGCTTATCAGAGTTGTATCTAAAGAAGTAATCGTGGGACCAAAATTAATGTGTTAATGATACATTGCAATGCTTTTAAAGGCTTAAGAAGTAATTGTGGTCTGGAACTCTTTCAAAGTAGGAATTGTTGCATTTGTTTCTTGGCGTGCTAGTTATTTACAAAAGTTATAAAATTGTGGACACTAACTGCTTTGTGTCTACCCAAACCGACCCGTATAAAATGTTACATGTTTTGACTTTAGACTTGTTACACAACCCATCCGACCCCCCTACATTGCCACCTCTATGAAAGAAAATTGTGAGCAACCAACATTACGCGATCCAAACTGTTGTGTGTTTGTTATAAATCAAGAAAGAAAAAATTATATGCCTTTATAGTTGATGGATTGGATACTTGGATGCTTCATCTTAATAATTATTCTGCCTTATGCAGCACTACAAAGTTTTGCCGGATCAACATGGGATCGACATGCTGTCAGTGGTTAATTCTCTCATCTTATCGATCAGTTCCATGGACCTTGAATTTACGAGATGTTGTTCATGTAACACCAGTTGCATTAGGTTCTCTCTCGTCAAACTTCTGAGGCTTTCTTGTTATGATGCTGCTGTATGCACGTCAAGGTGGCAGGGCACTGGAAAGTTCTTGGAGGTAATCTTTAATATGTGTATTATAAGCTTTAGAATGTGAAATTCGTGCTTTATTGTTGAATCATTTGTGTTTGTTTTGGGGAAACGACACCTTCATACGTGGCCAAATGGGATAAACTAAAAAAACTGAAAGATTTCAAGGATTAAATTGATTGAATTGGATTGGGTTAACCTGGTAACACTTTTGTTCCGTTTTTCTTTAAATTTTGTAAATAATTGAAGTATCATATATAATTACAAATACTACATCATAAAAACTACGCTTTTTTGAAATATAATGATTTAGGAGAGCTTGCAAGCATCTAACACTTTCGAGTTTGACCCAGTACATCGCCTGTTGTAATTAGTTTATTACTTTTGATGCTACAAAAATATAATCTTTAGTAACAACTAACAAGTACATTAAAATGTTACATGACATTTTAGTACTTGTTTTTTTGTGTTTTGACAATTATTGCATATAATGCAGGGGATCATGAATACATTGACATCATAAACTACAATGATTCTGGAACTTCTGACCGTTTAATCATTGACCTCGACTTCAGAAGTCATTTTGAGATAGCTAGAGCCGTTCCTTCCTACAACCGGATATTAAACTCACTGCCCGTCGTTTATGTGGGATCATTAACAAAACTAGAACAATTTCTTCAAGTAATGGTGGAAGCTGCAAAATCATCCCTTAAACAAAACTCCATGCCACTTCCTCCATGGAGATCCCTTGCATATCTGCGGTCAAAATGGCAATCACCTTATCAACGACAAATCCACCCTGAACCTGAGCCCGTTTCGGACCCGTTTGTTTCTCAGCACAAACTCTGTGCTGGACACCTGAACCGGCTCAAATCTTTGATCCAGTTTGAGATGGAAACAGACAGGAACCATGTGAAAAAGTCCGCAGGTCGAGTGAAGGTGGATAGGTGGAGGATGAGAACACCATGAGATGTAAAGAAGTTTACGCGGTTAAATGAGGTAATTAATAACTTAAACCCGTCAAGATTGATGCTTTTTTCGGCCATCGGACGAGGTTGTATACTTCGAGTTTATATAGCACTTGGGAAATTTGGTGACTTGATTTTCTTTATTTCTTTCTATTTTATAGGTTTTTGTGGGTTTTTTTTCAATCTTTTTTTGATGATCTGATCCTCAGTGTTTTGTTATGTGGGTCTGATGGAGTTTTGGTTTGTTTTTCACTTCAGATTTGTTTATTATGTTGAGTTGTTTATAAGAGGTTGCTTGGACAATGTTATGTTCTTTGATTTACAGATAATAAAGTTTTTTCCATGGATAGTTTTTTACTTTTTTATGATTCTGTTCTTGTTGAGTTGTTTAATGAAATGTCTAACTAGTGTCTGTTTTGTTACAAAAAGATTTAAGGTATAGATAAGGTACATCTCTCCCACGTTGTGTCATATGACTCTTATCCAACACGCACATACATCCTGCACACAAGAAAAAAAAGCAGTGCGTCGAAGACACAAATGCTGAAGTCTTGAAGACGTGTTGATTATCTATTGGTTTTTGTTAGAACGAATTCTACTAATAAAGTCAATTTGATAGTTCTTACAAACGTTAATGATATTTTTCCTAAATAACATATAACTATAAGGGAACACCGCGTCCCCGGTTCCAATATGCTACTTCTGAGTGAATCATCAGGATTTGCCGACCACACCTTCACAAACTGAAACTAAATTAAAGGAAATGGGGAGACGGGGAAAAACTGAGACGACACCATGTAAACAGGAAAAACTAGGGAAAAAGAGAAAAAATGATGTATTACATGTGTAATAATAAAGAATATAGAAAAGTAGTTAGTGTCCTGATTCTTTTATATCCACCTGCTAGTGCCATACTGTATGCACTTTACAGCTAGCCATACACCATTTTTTTAAAAAGTTCGCCCACCGTGGGGCTCGAACCCACGACCACAAGGTTAAGAGCCTTGCGCTCTACCAACTGAGCTAGACGGGCTTGTTGGTTGATTTGATACGTGTTGTTTTTTTGACACTAAACAAGTTTAAAGATGAAAAAGATTAGTTGATAGTGTCATTGCTGTGAGATATTTATCAGTTTTAGCAATACATATTCATATGTTTGTCCAGGTGGTGCGTTGATGTGGATTTAGTTAATATAAGTGCATAATTTGATATCCTATTAGAACTTAAAAGATATAAATTACTAGATTTTAAATTATGTATATTTGTTCATATTTAGTTCTCTCTTTCCCAAACAATTCTATTCAGCTATAAACACTTTATATATATCCCGCATGGTGCAATGTGATATCCATCAATTTATTACGGTTTACATGGTATCAGAGCCCATTGCTCTATGTTTTATTTTTAATTTTCGTTACCTAGGTCACGACCTAGACAATCACCGGCTTCCTGTTCCGGTGTGCTTTCTTGCTGGTTTTTCTACTTCCTATGAACCTGCACTTGCTGCCATGGCAACCGCCGACCCATACCTATAGCGGAGGCAATGTTGTCACAACCGACCAATTGTTGTCTAGTTATGCCTCTTTGAGCTGTTCTTATTTGAACTATAAACCGGGAGGGCAAACATGATTTCAATTTTTTTCCTTTCAAAATCTTATGTTCTGATTAATATAAAATTTCAGGCGCTATATTGTATTAATTGTCTTCAACATTACTCAAAATGCAAATACAAACAAAAAATAAAGCATTTTCATGTATTGTTTATATATATAGTTTTAATTCTTTTTATTATTTATGATGTCCGGTTGTTACACACGTTTCAACCAGTGGACCGGTACGGCAACCGATTCGTTGTCTTGTCTGGTTCTAAAGCATTGAGTTCAAATATCAGTAACCGGGTCTAAAAGTCTTGGGTACAAGATGAATCCATTAACCATTCACAAGTCACAACTCCTAAACTCAAGTATCAAAGGATATTTAAGTTATGCATAAGTGCTTGCATGTAATTTGATTGGTTAATGTTTGTGTTTTGATGCATGCCATTGTTTGGTAACTGATTCAAACAACTTTATAACCTATAGGTTGAATTAGGTGATAAAAAATTCTAGTAGTCATTGACTAACTGTATGTAGCATCAGTGAACACATTTTGACAAAAAGATGTCAGATAAATGAGCCAGAAATACGTGTGTAAACCGAAAGAAACACATCATGATTTTGCAAATTTGAGGAACATCCATATCACATGAAAGAAAGACTCAAACTTGCAAATACAAATCAGCTAATTCAAAAGTACTATGTGGCAATCACACATGGTATGATACACATTTCAAAAGAAACAAAAGTTCTAAACAAGTAAAACATATGTTGACTAAAAACAAACTCATGATAGAACCAATTCTAACTGATAAACCAGAGCCATTGAAAATGACCTATAACCCATGTTTATAGTCAGCTTACAGGAATGGGGGCAATATCACCCATCTGCGAGGGTACTTTGGTCTTCCTTCTTTCCCATCAAAGAGCTGCAACAAAGAAATATCATAAGATGGCATCAGAGCTAATAATTATGATTTAGCCCGTTTGAGATAAAACACAACACAAATGGACCCATTTGTAAGCAAATGGGTTCATTAAATAAAAAGGTCAAGAACATTACCCTCCTGAGACGACGATGTTTAGCCAGAGCCCAATTAGTCATGATGGAAGCAGCAACCACAAGAAAGACATAACCCGCAACAGTCTGTGTTGCAATATTAAATCCCAACCACTGATAAATCTCGGTTGTGTAATTTGCACAAGTCACAATATTAAACAAAAATCCTCGTGGGATTTGGTACCCTCCATCCCCGCTCGGGCTCCTAAGATTTCTTAGTATGATGTGGCAGTACAAGTTTGCAACTTGCATAATCAACCCAAACCCAAACCCAATCTTCATCTGGAGTTCACTTACAGGTGTGTAAAGAGGATGATTAACATAATATGCAATGTAACATCCAAAAGTCCAGTAATAAGCACAGTTCCTAAAAACATTTGAAAGTGGTGAAGTTGCATGACTGAAGCGGTGCACGAAAAAGGTCTCCATGATACGTTTGAAATAGTGTAAACACCAGTAATACATGGCATATGTTTGGACAGGATGGATGACCCGTTCACCTTTGTACCCAAAAAATTGGTACACTGGGAAGTAATAGAAGACGGGGTAGAGGATTAATGGGCCCAGGTACTCAAAAAAGAAGAGCGTACGGTATGAAACTTGTGGGCCCAAATCCTTAAACACTACGGTAATGTCGTCGGAGTTTCCACTTGTGTACTCTTTGAGACTTTTCTTGTATTGAAGAACCACAGGCTTCTTCTTTGAGCCCGGTTCCAGGGGCAGGGTCAGACGTTGTCTAGAAGGATAGTATTTCTTGACTGTTTAAAGAAAATGCATGTGAGTAAGAAGATACACGGTTTTGATTATATTTTTATATACAAGTTCTTAAAGAAAATCAGATACTCAATACCTACCAATAAACAATCATCATATGAAACAACTACATAAAATATGCAGAGGATGGGTTGAAACTTGACATGAGAAACTGAGAAGTGAGAACTATTTAATGACTTATTTAAGAACCAGATAGTTATTCTAATAAAATGATAGTTTTGCTAATCATGCTAAATACACAATTATATAAAAGAGATCGACACAAAAGTAACGGTGGGCATTTCACTAGACCAGTTTTGACCTACTACTAAACTCGTGTGTTTAACCATCTCTAGAGTGATTTGGTTAGGTACTAATGGCATCCGAATGTTTTGAGATATATATGATTAGAATTCTGAAACTAACAAAAAACTAAAATAACACCACCACAATAAAATAATTAAAAAACTATACCCTTGAAGCAGTTGCTGAACTACAAAATCTGCAAAAGGGGATTTACAAATTCTTTTTATAGTCTTATAGATTTATATTAAACAAATTTGCACCTGTATTCCTTACAAAATTTGGAGGGGATGACCAAAACCTGCTAGCCCCTCATGGCTTCTATGCTATCTAGAAGTAACCAATAAGGGATTTATCAAAGGTGGTTATTATTTCTTTACAACAGACAGTACAAACCAAGCATATGGATTTCACAAATATTCGTTACAAACACAGCCACACAGGTTGCAGAAAGCACCTAATAGAGGCACATGCTTCAGGTCATTATCGGTAATACTTGACTAAAAGTACAAAATAATCCCATATCATATATTAGCCTTACCTAAAATCATGTCAGGATTCTGTTTTCCTATTTACTTTGATACCTCTGTTCAGTTTGAAATGGGAATATTTGCTTAGGTCGTATACCTGATCAGTGCATTTTAGGTATACGTTTAACACTCTCACAAGTGCACTTCTTTTATATTAATCTTACACGTCTTAATTCATGCAAAAGCAAGCTAAAACCAAGCATTATATGCAAATCATGAACTTAAGGCAGTCAAAATCAAGATTTGAAACTGAAATCACAACCCATTTAAACACAAAGGTGACATTATAAGCCAAATCTGATTAGGAAAAGACAATTTGATTAAAATGATCATAATAATAGTGGGTTGTGCTAAACATACCCCTCCCCACCTATCAGTCTATCACATAGTCATTCCATCTTCTCAAATCACTCACAGTATAAACACCCGTATACATGCGCTATACACCATATACATATCAAATCAAAACACACCAATAGAGGTATAACAAGCATATAGGCGATACATTAATACATTTGGCCCACCAAAAACAGTAAAGAATCTTTTAAACTTTAACTGCGATTATTTCTTAGTTATTGTAAATATTTCAATCACATCATTGCGAAATAGATCTAAGCGAATCACAATAACTAACAATTAGCACTTAAAAATGCATCAATTCAAAGCAGTTAAGCTACAGTCACTACAAACTCCACTGTGGGGGTCTGTTTCATCAACAAATATCAACATTTAACCACCAAATCGATTAAAAAAAAGAAAAAAAAAACTTACTTCTCTGATGAATTGCCTTCTGCAAATCCGCAACAGTAGCCTAACAAAGAAACCCCAAAAATCATAAATTAGCACAACCCCAAAACTCCCAAATTAACTTTGAATCAAAGTATCAAACACACGAATATGACAAAACTGAAGTGAAATTGAACTTACGGAGCTATCAAGAACAAGACCACCGTCGATTAGCTCTCTACCGCTTCGTGTAGTGACGGTTATCTTCATCTTTTCCGGCGATCGGAAACTGGAAGATAACGAATTGAAGAGAAAAACGGAGAAAACAATGGTGGAGATGAGATCTGGAATGAAGTGATTGGTGAAATGGGGATGGTTGGGTTAATTTATGGATGAAGTGTGGTTTTGATAGAGTTTTAAAGGCGTGTAGTTGGGGTAGATGAGCAGAGGCAACTAACTGACGTTAGCCTCTGTTTGTGAATAACGGGCTTTCAACAACGGTAGCTGTACCTACGATAGGGTTTCTTTTTTGGATTTTTCTAAGGATACTGATATTATGATATAAATCAATACCCACCATACGTCGCGTATAATATCATATGTGACGTATAGATCTCGCTCATTAATAACTAGTATTTCAAGTCAAATTAGTTAATTTTAAAAACCTTATACGTACAACATTTTAGATTACAAAACTGGGTAATGTCACATCAATCATTCGAAAGAGCTATACGTGGTGTATAGCACCATACTCCACGTGTAGGCCTGACACATATAGCTGGAGTGGATAGATTTATAAGATGGTAAAAGACTGAATTGAATATTATTGATAGGTTTGGTTACAATATATAGAGAATATAATGCAAACCCTAAAACCTAACTAGGCCCGTAGGCTCATACTAATAACCCTTATAATATTGTCTAATACTCCCCCGCAGTCGTTGCGGAAGTAACCTGATGCTATGACTGGAAAACAAAAAAAAAATATAAAATAATAATAATAAGATAAACATGCTTCGATCGACTTGACTATCCAAACTATTGTCAACAAACAATATTGCTTGATGTTGTCATCCATATTTTAGTTGATTGTGTTATCCATAGTTTGCTTGATACTTTATGGTTCTTGATTCTTTGAATAATAAGTTGAGACCCGGTGACTGTAGTCGTTGGCGATGTCTCAAAGCTAGCAAGCAGCACTCTCTTGGATCCATAGATCAAGAGATGACATAAGTAGATATAATAAAAATAAAAGAAAGCAAGACCGGTGACCGTGGTCAGTTGGCGGTCTCTTGGATTCGTAGATCTAAGAATAATAGAAATATTTAATCAAACCGTAGTTTGAGATCGGCGGCCGTGGACCGTGGTCCTTGATGCGGCTAAAACACCGATAAATGAAAAAATAAAAAGAACAAAGAAAACATAGTAACCGCTGCAAATTGGGAGCCATAATACAGAAACAAACCAAGAGAATGGATGTGAACGAACCAAGAGAATGGATATGGGTAATAAATTTGAATCCTCAACCGATAACGAAGCTTTATTAAACATAAACTATAAAATAGATAAGAACGAAACAGAAGACGAAGGTGGGACAGGGCGGCGGCGGTGGCGGCACACCGCCCTGTCTAGGGTTTGAACTCGATGGTGACGGCTAGGGTTTGAATGTTTTTGTGGTGGTGCATCGGTAAAGAAGGTAACCAGAACCCTAAGGCTCTGATACAATGTAAGATGGTAAAAGACTGAATTGAATATTATTGATATGTTTGGTTACAATATATAGAGAATATAATGCAAACCCTAAAACCTAACTGGGCCGTGGGTTCATACTAATAACCCTAATAATATTGTCTAATAAGATCGACCTGACACAGTGACACCTATACGCGACTTATAATGCATTATTCCCTACTTATTCTACTTATTTTGTTTGCTCATCGAGACCAGGTGCAACCTAACGAAATATCTGACGAAATATTTTGCCTTGTATTATCATCGGCAGGAGCTATGAGTGGTGTACCGCGACGCATATATCATGTTGATTGCTAGATCTTTTGGTTATTTTCCTTAACAACTTGCTATCATATCTCCAGCGATCGAGCCGGTGAGATTAGGTCGCCGAACGTTGTTTAGCATACGTATTATATGTTAGTTTCCATTTGGCATGCATTACTCACTTCGGCCTAGCGAGATCTGGGAGCTGACGTCCGTTAAGCAGGTTGGCGTTGATAATCCTCAGAAGGAGCAACAACAGCAGCCACCACCACTATATGAGCCGAGAGAACAGCCGCCACCACATCAACCGTCACAGCATCCTCGACACATTTACCGAGATGTGAGGCTACCTGCACGTATGAAAGCATTTATGAAGGAGGTTGCTGAGAACTCGTGTGATCAGTATCCGCAGCTCAATCGACTCGAGAATCTTATAAAGTGGCACGTTCATCTCGATATTGAGCGAGCACATGCCGCATGTATCGATCCTCAAAAGTTGTCACCGCCTCGACATTCTCCAGAGTCATCGTAGTTTTATATCTTTATCAAAGTTATGACTTTTATTTTGTTATGCATGTAAAAACTCTGTTATTTATATATATCATTTATATTATTTGTTTCGCCATTTTGTTAAATTATAAAAACAAGTAATAACATGACAAAACCATACGGCGTAAAAGTATACATATCTATAACAAAAATAGATGTAAAACTAGGAAAAAAGTATAAGTGAAATAAAAAATTGAACTCAAACCTATACGCCATGTATAGGTGTTATATCATTAGATAAGTTAGGCGGAAAAAAAAACCGAAGTCATACGACGTGTATAGGTCTATACGCCACGTATAGCCTCCGCCAATAGTTGATATGATACCTCGTACAACATAGAATGTTTTTTAACCCTATACGTATCGTATAGTGCTATAGGGTGACGAAGTATTGATTTATAATGAGTGGGTGTTCCAATATCCGTACCCTTTTCTAATTACACTTATTTTATATTTGTAACTTAGTCTATTGCATTAAATAGATCCAATAATTTTATTGTTTTTTATCCAATCAAATTATCATATAACAACTTGAAAGTTTAAGCAAATTGATTGTGGTCACCAACCTGAAATTTGAGCAAAATTAATGTGGTACAACAAAATGGGTTCTACTTTTTTTCAAATTATTAAAACAAATAGAGCTAGTAATTGAGAAACTGGAGTATAATTTTTGTATCCGGAACGAGTATTATTTTAAAATGGCTTTTATTGCTTTTAACATGATAGTTTTATTAGTCAAATGGGTTTTATTTTTGCAACTTCATGTTAACACTTCTATAAGAAAAGTATTTAGTTGGTAATCTATAAATTACTTATATTTTAAGAGGCAAAAATCAAAGTATTAATGCACTTTGTACAAGTGTCAACGCACAAACAAGTTTATAAGCTCGTTACAAGTATGTTAGCTTTTCACCTTTCTTTTTCCACTCCAAAGCTCCCGTATTATTAAACCTTCACCGCCTCATAAAGTTTATGCTTTTGTATACTCATAGTATGATTAAATCCCAAACTCCTCTCATAAACTATTATCTATACATTTATTTATAAACAAATAAAAACATAAGTTTATCCTATAACAATTTAAAACTAAACGTAATATACTAATTTATAAAATTCTTTAAAATTATTTGTTTTACGGAACGGGTTATATACACTTTAAAAGTATTTTGTTTAAAGACGAGTGGAGTCAAACATAATATGTTTTGATTGGACTGTATAAATTCACATTCGTCTACGTTTCGACGTAAATTTTGTTTGAAAGTGAGTTGAGTCAAATAGAATATGTTTTACTGTGCTTACTTTTTATATACGTTTCGAGTTGGTTTACAGCTCCATGTAGGTTTTGTTCGGAAACGAGTCGGGTCAAATATAATATATTTTAATTAGATGGTATAAATTCATGTTCGTCTATGTTTTGACGTGAATTTTGTATAGAAGTAAGTCGGGTTAATCATAATCTAGCGGAGCTGGTTTGTACGTAGTTTTGAGTTGGCCGATGACTCGAGTTCGTTCCTCTTACATACAATACTTTTTTTTTTGTTTTTTGTTCTTTTTTCCTTTTGACTTTTGTTACATTTTAGCATTTAATTACATTTTCAAAATTCTTATACCATAAATTACATTTTTAAAATTCTTATATCGTAATAATGTACGAAGCATAATTGTGTTTTCTATATACGTTTCAGTTTGCAAAACCGAAACGCTGCAACTCTATATGTTTTATTTAGCGTATCGCCATATCGTAACACGCAGATTTTACTCGTTTTGACCCGTCGTAATGCGCGGATAACTTTGCTCGTTACATGTTATTTTTTAATTTACATTTTATCAGTTTAAAACATAAATTATTTTTCGTATAGATTTTCATATAAGAAGGATGATTAATACATTAAGATTTTTAACTGATGGGACATAATATTCACTCTTACACTTATGTACGTGTGTTAGTTAATCGATTTAGTTAAGAATCTTAATTTATAACATGAATTATTTATCAAATTAAAGTGTTAGAATATGGTGACAATCTTATGTTACAAACGATACCTAAATAAAAATATTTTTTTTCGTATTAATATAAAATGTGTTTGGTTTTTAGAAAAATTATCTTTTTTGAACAGCAAAGAAACTTTATTTAAAAAACTTTAACTCTGTAAATATTTGAAAATTTGTTATAAAAAGTTGTAATTTTAATTGAACTTATTTTAAATGGGTCCGATTAAGATAACACATATGTACGAAACAGGGTTGTATATTTGCCAGTTAAAAAGAATAAATTTATCTTAGAGAATGATTGCATTTAATATAATTGTGATGATTAAAGATTAGGTAAAATTAAAGAAGGCTTATATTTATTGAGGGCTTTAATTAGCAGGTAATGATAAATAATTATTGCATTTATCGAGAATTACTTAGAGGAGGGTATTATAGACTATGGTGCAATTAACAACACTTTTTTTTAGGGAGAGATGACCTATCAAGGAGCTAGATCGAAATCAAAAGATATAATCAACCATAAATCCGTAGCAAGTCTTACATCGAAATATAAGGTAAGCATACAACAAACTGAGTCGTAAGTTTTTTTATAGTTAATCTAAGTCTTTTAAAAATTAGATTCATATATGTTGGGGTCGTAATATTACTATGTCTGATCCGTTGAACTCGACTAAGTAGCTTCACAACCTCATACGCAAGAAAACCAAAAGTATAAAGTGCAAAGGGTATAAACACGAGTTGGTCGTCGAAACTCCATTAAAATATGAGAAGTTCTTGGATTCAAGTCTCACATATGACAGAAAAACGGGGGGTCCAGGTTGGACCATGAGGTTTTCTCATCTAACATAAGTTTCCTTTTGAGGGTGGTCTCGATTTCGTACTCGAGTAATGAAGATAATCGGGTGAGTCACTGATTCGTTAGTGATCTTTTAGTCATTAAAGAAAATTGTTTTCCAACAATTACATATTTACGTATCTATGTGTGTATGTGAGAAAGTGGGTCTACAAATCAAGAAATTAGTTAGTCACCCTACATGCTTCTTCAATCCTGACAACCTTTTTTGTATACGGACAAGGCAAATTGACTAGAGATCTTTAAGATGATTGGTAAATCACTGATTTAGAAATTCGGGCCATTAAAAAAAAAAGATGGGAAGCAATTAGAGTTGGAGAAAGCAGATACATGTGTATTAGAGCATTCAGACTAGGTTTCTTATTTTGATGTAAGTGTATGTCTTATATTATAAAAGATAATTGTGAGTAGACATGGGCAAAAAAAACTGGTTCGGCCAAAAAAAAACCGGAACCGGTTTCAAAGAAAAACCGGTTTGGCCCAAACCGGTCCCGAACCGATCTGAACCGCCGGTTTGTATACCGGTTTGGTAGCCCCACACTCAAAACCGGTTTATAAACCGGTTTAAAAGTTAAAAACCGGTAAGAAAAACAGGTTTGTTAAAGAAAACCGGTTTCAAACCGGTCCGAATCGGTTTGACAGGTTCGAGTATTCGGTGAGCCAAACCGGTTTGAAAAAAAAACGGTTTGAGCCCATCACAAAAAAACCGATTTGGTTTTGAACCCGAACCAGTTTATGTAAAAAACCCGGTTTGTACACCTCTGGTGAGTGAAGGATAGATAAAATTTATGTGGTTTGTATCGTGATTTCCCATATTTGGAAAACACGGTACAATCCATATATTTTTTTAATATTTTTAAAAGTGATTGTGAGTGGATGAGAGGGAAAATATAATAATAAAGATATAAAAATGTATTATTTAATTAAAAAAGAAAATAAAAAATAATATTTTTAATATAAGTATAATAATGATGATGGGGAAGCTAGTATAACGCTCTTAGTTGTTTTAGTTATTAACCAAGGGATTAAAGCATCCTCCAACGTAAAATCAAGAAAACTGCTCCAAGGAAAAGATAGAGCTACATCAGCTTGTACAACAAGTTTGGTTGTTTATCTTGACAAATAGATTTGTTTTTATGGCCATAAAAGAATCGAATCGAACCGAACAAAGCTTTGTTCATGCTTATTCATTAATAATTGAACTTGTTCACCAACGGTTATAAACACATAAGCGAACAAAATTCTTGTTCGTGTTCATTCATTAAGGAATTAACGTGTTCGCCAAAGGTTTACGAACACATAACCTGAACGACTCTCGAACACATAACCGAACAGTTCATGAACACGTAACAAAACGGTTCATGAACACAAACGAACATATAATATTCAAAAAGTAACTCGACATTCTTAATCACAAACTTAGACATGACCAATCATCTTTAAAATATATAAAGTTAATCACTTGATATAATGATCATGTACATGATTATGAACGAAAATATTAACAAATGTTCATAAATATAAACATTATAAAACTATATAACGAGTAGGTAAAATAATTAAAATTTAAAGTTACAATATATATAAATATTGAATGAACGAACGTAAACAAACAAAAACAAAAGAATACGAACGAATGTAAACGAACACCTTACAGCACGCTCATGAACAAAATTGAACGAACACGACCCCCGTCCAAGTTCGTTCGTTTAACTAAAGAAACGATTTTTTTTGTCCATTTTCGTTCATTTGTTAAACGCAAACGTAAATGTTTAACAAAATTTTTTGTGTATGTTCGTTCATTACTAAACGAACAAACGCAAACGAACTTACTATCAAAAGGTTCACGAACTGTTTTTTAAACGTTTTGTTCGTTTACAACTATCTTTAACCAGTTTTCTATCATATATTGGGGGTATAACATGTACACTTCGGTTTAAAGCACCTTTGGTGTAACAAAGCAAAAGCAAATGTTACTCTTTTAAATTCATGTGTTGGTTCTCACATCAACTGTTTAACTTGTTTTCACACGTTACGGTATATAGTACTATTCTATCAACGAGCACAAATTTAAAGGCTCGAGCTTATGAGGTAAAAAATTTACCCTTAAAAACAGTAAAGGATTATCTTTTTTCGTGTTTATATGTAGCATCTCTTGTTTGAGACATAATAATCATTAATCATGACGAATATCTATAGAATGTAAGAAGCTGATGACGTGGCACAACTTCAGCCATGAAATGGTGATGCATGCATGTGGACGAAATGAGTAAAGAATTGAAGTCGATTGTTTTCATTTTTCAGCTAACATTTTGAATTTAGAGTAAATTACACGAGTGATCCCTGTACTATATACAAATTATGATTTTGATTCTCAGGTTTGAAAAACTACAAGTACAGTCCCAAATTATACATAAATATAACAGGTTTGATCCCTGACATGGATGGACAGTTAACTTTTTTGTTAACTTTTTTGAAAATAACAAAAATACCCCTTTATTAAATAATTTAAAAAATTAAAAAACTTAATAATTATTTTAATAAAAACAATATATATATATATATATATATATATATATATATATATATATATAGAGAGAGAGAGAGAGAGAGAGAGAGAAATGTTACGGTATAAAGTGTTTTTTTCGTGCGAAACGTACGAAGTTATCAAGCAAGAATGGACATTACAGATGGAATTATAACGCAAGGGTAATAATTAACCACGCAAAGATAGAATTATCACGCAAAGATGAAATTATTACGCAAGAAGGTATTCTTGCATGATAATTTCATCTCTGCGTGATAATTCCACGCGAGTATAATTTATCTTGCGTAATTATCACTTTGTTATTACGTGATTATTATTGTTCTTGCGTGATAATTTCATCCCAAAACTTCGTACGTTTAGCACCAAAAAAGTACTTTGTATGGTAACCAGCCCCTATATATATATATATATATATATATATATATATATATATATATATATATATATATATATATATATATATATATATATATATATATATATATATATAT
The DNA here is from genome assembly GCA_025506505.1 of Flaveria sonorensis. NCBI lineage: Eukaryota > Viridiplantae > Streptophyta > Magnoliopsida > Asterales > Asteraceae > Flaveria > Flaveria sonorensis. The sequence continues at coordinate 4,668,041 of CM046438.1, forward strand.
ATGTGTGTGTGTGTGTGTGTGTGTGTGTGTGTACATATATATTATAACTTCTATCTTCTTCCATGGCTCCATACGAATCTTCGGCCGGCCACCATCACCATCTCCCGCCAGCCGTCATCACCATCTCAAGCGACTACCATCATCGGCCGATCACCATCACCATCTCCGGATGACCACCAACACTACCTTGTCACATTTTGAAGAACAACATCGCGAGGGAAAACCATCACTAGCCGAGCACCATCACCGTCTCAGGCGACCACCATCATACCCAGATGTGAAATCAAACTAAAAAGAGGTAAGGGGAGAGAAATAGGGTGATCGTAGGTGTCGAAATGGGCGACGGTCTCAACAACGAAGGTGGCAGTGGTGTTGGGACGAAGACGACGGTGGTGTTGGGTGAAGTGGAGGATCATGACAACAAAGGCATCAATGGGGTTGGGTGCAGTGATTTGGAGATGGTTAGTCGCTTGATCTAGGGTTTAGAGAGAGGGGTGGGGTGTTATTTCACACAATTTAACAGAAAAAATGAATCAAACCTGTTACGTTTATACATACTTTGAGACTGATCTTGTAGTTTTCAAACCTGAGGATTAAAGCCGCCATTTAAACATAGCACAAGTACCATCCGTGTAATTTACTCTTGAATTTAATTAAAGGGTCCAAATGATGTTGATTGAACTAAAAAAGATAGACAAGTCAATGTTGCAAGTTTTTGAGGTTTATTGTTGTACTATTAATACAAACAAAGACAATGATCTTCAAATTATTCTAAATAGTCACACATTGTACAAAAGAAAAAGTTAACAAAAATTTTTTACCATGAAACGTCAAAAATGATCTTTCTAATTTCATTGATAAATGGAAGTAACAGTGGTATCATTGGTTCATTGACTTCCCAATCAATGGATTCTTTGGATTAATGGAAGTAACGGATTCGTCAAATTATGTTATAAAATCTAAGGCTTCTGTTTAGAGAGTTCAATATGACTTGGCCTTAGTCGCTAGATATAAACTTTAATAATTCTTTACTAATAGGTTCTGGTTCACCATCAATAGCTTGGTGTATAAATTTAGGCCAAAATTTGAAAATCGGATAGCAGAAACAAATTATCATGTTAAAACATAGTTTTGTATATAATTAAATAGAATAACTTACTTCAAACTCATATCTTTTGCCATATATAAGAAAATTACATTACCCATAATATAATTTAAGTTAAACGAAAAATTATAAAAGAAAAAACTTAATTCTAGATTCAAATATGGCTACTACTTTAAGTTTTAATGCTTTTCAAATTCATTTATTTTAAACAAAACAAAATGGAGTAGTTGTAGTTTAAATTCCTGCTGAATCCTGTTGCATCTACATTTTTGTAACCTCATGACTTCAATTCAAGAGCTAGACCACCTCAAAATCCCCCTTGAAGACATCAAATTGGCCACCAACGACTTCTCCGACTCTAATTTCATCGGTAAAGGTGGATTCGGGAGGGTCTACAAGGGCGAACTCTCGCTTTCCACCTCCACCACCCGCCCGACCAAGCCCACGATAGTCGCTGTAAAACGGTTAGACGTGAAGGGCGGTCAGGGACTACAGGAGTTCTTAATGGAGATTGCCATGCTTTCTAGTTACAAACACGATAACCTCGTATCTCTAGTTGGATTCTCCGAAGAAGGTGACGAGAAAATCATTGTTTATGAGCATGAGACTCGTGGAAGCCTCGATAAGTATCTGGCAACCGATCTTACATGGGTACAACGCCTTCAAATTTGTCTTGGTGCTGCTCGTGGATTAAACTACCTACATAACGGTGCTGGAGAGGGGCACAGAGTGTTGCATCGCGACATAAAGAGCTCAAACATCTTATTAGATGAAAACTGGGATGCTAAAGTTTCCGATTTTGGGTTATCTAAAATAGGCCCCGCAAATCAGGAATTCACTTTTCTCGTTACGGCTGCTGCAGGCACATTTGCTTATGTAGATCCGGTATACGTGTCAACCAATGTGCTTACAAAAGAATCTGACGTATACTCTTTCGGCGTCGTGTTATTTGAAGTCTTGTGTGGAAGGCTAGCAATGAACGGAAAATACAAAGACGAACGTTACTCTTTAGCTCATTTAGCTAAACTCCGTTACGAAGAGGGAAAACTAGAAGAAATTATCGCCCCCAATATACGAAAACAAATAAACCCAAAATCGTTGAACACATTCTCCAAAATTGCTTATCAATGCTTAAAATTAGAGCGAAAACAACGTCCAACGATGGTGATTGTCATGGAACAACTACAAATTTCATTGGAATTTCAAATCGTAAGTGATCAATTTGGCGAAATTAGATGCAGATCTGTTGTGATCATGACGAATTGAACTTATAATTGAAAACTTTTTGTGATTTGATGATAGGGTTGCAGAAGAATCGCTCGAATTGGGTTATGGGGATCGAGCAGCGGTGGATCTCCATGGTCACTTCAACTTGACGGTGATCAAAAGCTTAAGAAGATAACGATTGATCATGAAGATTGGATTTATTCAATCAGTTTTACTACTGAAGATTATAGTGGTTTGTTGAGTTCTTCTGAACGTCACGGTGGCGCCGGTGGCCGGAGCGGCGGCCAAATTTCAGAGGTGATTTTTTTTCTTTATTCACGACGGAGTGAGGTTGGAAACCATTGAGGGGCTGTTTATCCTCTGACCGTTTATTGCTGACTCGGTCAACCAGTCAGCACGTTTGATTTGTAAAAAATAAGTTCTGACCGAGTCAGTCCTTCTGACCCATCATTGTTTTACCCTCTGATCCAGTCAGTTTTTTTAAAACCTCTGATCCAGTCTTCACTGCTGACCACATCAAACAGCCCCTAAGTAATAACGGTAACTGTATTTAGTTTCTACTTTATTTAATACCTAGTTTTAATAAACCTGTGTATTACACAGGTTAAATAAATAAAATATTAAATATAATAAAAATTATTAATTATAAAACGATATATTACATGATATAATTGCAATTACGTATGAGTAATAATTATAAGTAATAAAATAATAATATAAACTTTTTAATTTTTTTTATTTTTTTAAAGATAAATTAAATATTTTGTTTCAAAATAACGTTCTAGAAAATTTCTATTTTTAAAAATTTCCTTGCTATAACTTCCTATTTTAATTATTTTTGTTTTATAAAAAAATTACTATAAAAAAACTAATTTTAAAATATTACGTAAAATTAGTTTATTTTTAAAAAAGAATCTTTTTATAAAAAACTATTTCTATAGAAATAACATTAATAAAAAGATCACTTTCTTAATTTATTAAAAAACTAATTATAATATAGAAATAAATAAATAATATTAATTAATGTAGTTTTAAATTTAATAGGAGAGAGAAACTGAAAAAATTTGATGAGAATAAATATAATGTTGACACGTGGTATTCTCATTTACCATTTTATTAGATTAAAAAGAAAAGTAAATTATACGAATGGTCATGTGGTTTCACTAAAACTTTGGATTTGATCCTTAACGTTTAAAAATTTTGGATTGATCCTCAATAATCCATTTCGCTTTCACTCGTGGTAATTTTTATTTATAAAGTGAAACGGAGAGTAAAAACTTTATTTTATTTTGGTTTATTCACATCAGAACAATATTACTATATTTTACTACAATACTACTGTTATCTATGTTACTATCACTAAATAGCAAAGTGTTATAAATAATAAACTACCACTTTTACCTTTTTATGTGCTGAAGAAAATAAATAAAATACATAATGTGATGAATAAGGTATTAGATTATTAATATTAGAAGAATTTCATAGTTTTAACAACTATAAATATTTAACAAGTAATACGTTTGGCAATTTAAGAGTCCTCATGTTGCTTCACAATGACATAAAAAACCTCATTTTTTAGAAGCTAAAAAAACATGGGTTGGTAAGAAAATCATTTAACATGATTATTATCTTTTTTTCTAGATCAACTTTGACGCCGATGAAGAAATAACAGGGATAGTCGGGACAGTTGGGGTAACCACAGGACGTTATCATGGTTACACGATAATCTCATCGTTATGTTTTACGACAAACAAAAAGAATATCGGGCCTTTCGGCAAGGAGACTGGGGATCGTTTTTGGGTTCCATGGGATGTAGGCTCATTTGCAGGGTTTTATGGTCGTGCTGGCTTTTACTTGGATGGTCTTGGGTGTTATTTGAAGGCCACCATATGAAAAGTTTTTGCTTTTTCGTAGGTTCATCTACGTACGTAAACGTTCGTTCATTCGTTCATTTACATTTTTTTAGTTTATTCATTTATTCGAGCGTATACATATTGGTTAAATTTATTTGTTGGTTATTATTATTAATATTAGATGGCTCATTATATAATATAATGTTTAAAAAACAAATGATAGAAATAGTGTTTTTGTTGTTCTCAACCGTTCATTTTAATCCAAGAGTTGTGAGTGGTTTACAATATTTAAAGCACGAGGTCTTTATCATGTTTCTCTTTCTTCCCGCAAACACATAGTGAGCTTCTCTTCTTCCCGCAGACACACAGTGAGCGAGAAACGAGAGGGTGAGGCCGGAGGTTCTTTGACGACAGCGACATCATCGGTTCGCCTCTGTGGCGATGGTGGTGAGTTCGCTCACACCTTTTTTCGTCTCCCTTCTACCGTATCTCTTAATCCGGTTCGTAATGGTTGCGGTGGTAGTGGAGGGTCCGCCTACTTCGCCTCCGCTTTACGGTTGGGGTTGAGTCGAGGTGGACCTAGCCTCATATGCATGTCGACCTCGAGTTTTGCATTTTGCCCCCTGAGTGTGTTTAAAGCGGAAAAAAGGGTAGAGCCCATCGTCACCGGTTCCGTGCTCGCACAGGTTGCCTTGGCGGCGACGGAGGCGGCCTATGTTCCTCCTCTGTTTTTAGGGTTCTTAATTTCGGATATGTTCTCTGGTTTGTTTTTAGAGTTATCGACCCTTTAGGGTTACCTGATTTCAGATCTATACGATTTGAACGGTGGTTTGGCGATTGTGCTGCCATTTGTATCACTATATGATTCCGGGTTCCCATGTCATTTGTACACAGATGCGTGTTTTTTCATGGTGGCGGTAACGACGGTGATGGTGACGTGACGGTAGCAGCTCCGCCTCCCGCCGTCGTCGTTGGTTTGTGTTTTATATGATTTGCATTAAACTGTTGGTGTCGATGGTATTGAGAAGTTGTTCATGTGAGTTATGTCTGTATCCGTTGGTTGTATCATTGTGTGGATGATGATGAGATATATCTCATCTGAGTCTTTTTTTATCGATGATGTTGAGCCAACGCTCATCTGAGATATTGTTGGATGTGTTTCTTTTCGATGTTCCTTTGAACTGATATGGTCATATGTCGGTGAATATTTAGCGTTGTTCTCTGTTGTTTATAGTGTTGTTCATAGTTTTTTGAATCTGTGATATACTACATCTGTTTCTATTAACCTTGTAAGCCCCACATTGTCGATGATGATGAACCTATGTCCATCTGAGACGTTATTACTTACAACTCTAATTTATTTTTGGGCCTGACATTTGTGGTAAAATGTTGTCTTTATGCTCAATTGATATGTTTTGCTGCCACCGAAAAAACAAGGCTTCTGTTAGAACTCATGTTTCAAGTCTTTGTGTATTGGTATTTGGTAGCCTGAGGCAGTGATGATGTTTCTAGAACGGTGTTTATTGCTTTGGCTTGGCAATCGTATCTGGTTTGCAGCCGCAAATCAACATTAACTCGGAGCCTCTGTTTTGATAACAAGATCCAATAGTTGGTGTTGTCGGAGTCTATTTGAAATAAACATGTTATTTTATTGGAGTTTTGACATTAAAGTCGTGTGTAGAATTTTCTTGAACACTAAATTACTTGTGTTTGTTTGAATCTCGGCTTAATCCGTCCATCACACGCGCAACGCGCGTGGAGGGAAATACACTAGTTACAATCAAATTTAGAACCAAGCATTGGGTAAATGACTAACTAACAAACAATTTACATCTATTTACGTTGTTCATTTACGTCCGTTTATGTTCTTTAATTTACGTTCATTTATCTTATTAACGAACAAAAACACGTTTATTTTCATAACGAACGAACATAAACAAACAAACATGTTCATTCAAGCTTTCATGTTCTTTCGTTTATTTTATGTGATTAGAGTTAAAATATCAAACATGAACACACTTAGGTTGCATTTTGTGATGAATAGAATGAGACACGGCCTTTTGGTTTGGAGCCCCGTCATTAACCTTCCAATGTTGTTCTATCAAATCCCTTAAAAAGCCCATAAAAATGTCAAAGTTAATAGCCCAAGCTCTGAAACTTGGCACTTGGGTAGCTGCAGCGGTGCAGCCTGCAGTAGCTGGGTACTGGGCTGTACGCCTGTACCCGAAACCTGCTACAAACCTGATTGGGCCCAACTAGATTTTTAATATCCGGTTATCCGGGTATTGGTGAACCTAGGTACGAACCCGGGTCGGGTTTACCATAATCAAAACCCTACCCGGTATACCCGGGTAGGGTTCGGGTCAGGTTCAATACTGGGTTTAGTTTTTTTTTTTCTTTTTCTTCTTTTCTTTTCTTTGTGTCCAATACTAGGTTTAACCGGGGCGGGTACGGTTCGGGTCCGGTTCGCTACAAACTTAAAATTTAAAACGGGTCAAACCCGGGAACATCTCCTATAAGGTACTACCCGTACCCGGGTCGGGTCCAAACCTGATTTTTATGCCCAAGAGAAATCAATTATCTGCCTTGCTTTACGTTGTATAGAAACACATCCCATCATTCCATCTGCCCTACCTTTTTCATTCACGAAATCTACTGGTGGTGGTGAATGATGGGGTTGATGGTAGGCGGTGGTAGTGGTGACTGGCAAGTGGTGATAAATGATGTTAAAATAAATAAATAACTTTGTAAAATACTAATTAATTTTTATTAATATTTCAATTAGGTAATTCAAGTTTAAAAAGGTATTCTAATAAGTTCACTCATCTTTCATTTTTATTTTAATTATAAGTTTTAATATGTTTTTATTTTTGTTTCAAATTAAAAATATTTTTCTCTTTTCTATGCTGATGTGAAACGATGGTATGAATTTTATGTATTTTTTATTTTTAATATAATTAAAAAGTTTTTTATATGATTTCATATATTGAAAATTCCGACCCCCGTGTTTTCTCATCTATTACTTTCTTGACATAAGAGAATTCGATGATGGGGATTTGATGGTTTAGTGGTCCAATTTAAGAAATATATTTATGAGTGATCAAATTGAAATATTTTAAAACTTGATTACTATTTTGTGATATTTCCTTTAAAATAAGCTAGTTTGTAAAAAGTTTGTTATAAGTGAAAAATGATAAATTATTACATAGAAAAACAATACAGAAAATATTATAAACGATCTATATAAAAGAGTAATGCAATATATACTTTAATCCGAAAAAGCTAGGAAGTGTATTAGAAAATTCTTAGAAACTAATGAATTCGTTAAAAATCAAACTAACTCTCAAAATTCTATAATAAACTATAACTAAAATCATATTTATTGAACTCCAGGCCGGCCATGTTAGATCCAAACCAATTAAAATTACAACCGTATCATTTGTATATTTAATTACGAAGACTATAAATTCTCACGACTCTAATTACATGGTAGTTGACTAGATGATACGTTGATAGTTAAAACAATATAAATAATCTTCACTTTATTGACAAGTTAACTAACTAAACTTTAGAGTAAATTACATGGATGGTCCATGTAGTTTAATTAAACTTATAGATTTTGTTTTTACTATTTAAAACTTATATATATGATCCCTAATCTTTAAATTCTCTTTCTTTTATGTTTCAAAAAGTAACCTTTGTTAAATATTAGATCATAAAAACCCGTATCTTGGATCATAAAAACCGTTTGCATCAAAGATTGAATTTTGATATGGTGCTGATATTACAAGGGTTGAACCAGTTACCCCCATGACACCTTATTGGTGAGTTCACTCCACATGCTACTATTCTTCCTTTTCTTTATCTGTGCACACTTTCAAAAACCCATTGAAATGGTCACATGGAAGTTATTATGAACTTTGATTTAAAAATATTGTTGCAAGTGTAGAAAGCCTCCATTGTTCATCGTAATAACAGGGATTCAAATATAGAATCGTTATCATTGACTAAAATAAGTAAAATGTTTAATTAAATGACATACTTACCTTCAGGTGTACGTGCTATTCACATGCTTAAGTTAACTTTAATAACAAAGGTTAATTTTTGAACAATAGATGAAAGAAAATTTAAAGATTTAGAATCATAGTTATAAGTTTTAAAGATTAAGGGTCAAATCCATAAATTTAATTAAACTACAGAGACCATGTAATTTACTCTAAACTTTACCATAGTTGATTCGATTTTTTTAAAGTAAATAATCAAAGATATTAGAAGAATCATATCGTACAATTAATAATCCTAATTTTAATAATCATATACTATTATAAGTCGTACATGTATAGAAATCAATTCATAATTAATAATTTATATGTCGTTAGTTGAAGCACGCGACCCGTATTCGACAGGAAAACACCAGCAAAATGAAGGGAAAAGATCAAAGAATTTCCCCGAAATACACAAAAACTGCTTTTTAAATGTTATTATACGTAATGCATGGCCCAATCAATAACATCCTATATATACTAATGTTTCTATTCACCTTAACAGCAAAACAAAATTATATATCAAATGACAATTAGTTTTCAGATCATCGGGTTTCATAACTGCGATGGTTGTTCGCGAAAAGTTAGAAACGCGCTACTCAAAATTGGTGTTAGATTGGTGGAACTCAATCGTGAAAGGGGAGTTGTCATGATTGAGACAGCTGAGCCTGTTGAAGTTATCAGGCATGCTCTAGAGCGGCAACTGAAGAAATCAGTTGTCGCTCTGTCAAGGGACCTTGTTTCAGCAAACCAAAACCCTAATCTTGTGGTCCCACATCAAGTACTGCCCGCAAATCGGGGTTTGGATCTTCAAGAGTTGGGTCAAGTCGTGCTTCGACTAGCCGAGGTCTTGGATGGTGTGGAGATCACAAATTCGAATACCATGACGATTCGCTTCAACCATAGAGAAAACCCTACAATTGTTAGGTCAGAGCCTCGTGCCGATATCAGAGTTCAGATCAAAGATGCAGATGTCGAGGATGCAAATGTCAAGTATGCACCTCCACGACCGCCACCACGATCACCTCCATGGGCCGCCACAGAGCCGTCAGCACCAGTGACACCCATGGCGGAACAAGCAGTTTACGGATATCCTTCGGATTTGTATGGTCTCTATGCAACTCATAGCCATGATCATCAAAATTGTCGTTGCACCATCATATGATCGAGGATCATGCCTTTGAAGCTTTGTGAATTGTTTGTTTGTTTGTTTGCATTTTTGGTAATTTTGATCTTGTATTCTTGATATTTGGAATTCCTGGTGATTGTATTTGTGTGTTCAGGTGTTGTAAAAAAATAATAATCTTGAATGATTTGAGTGTTAAGTTTTATGTTATTTAAAAGTACATAGAGTTCAGTTATTTCATGGGTCTCGTAACAAACAAAGCATGTTTACTTCTTGTCGCAAGCACAATTTCTTTATGGACTTATGGCTGTAGAATTTGTTTTTGCGGTAAGAAGTCATTTTTATAAACAAAATAAAAATAAACTCAATCGAACCCAAAGTGGTGTTTAATCTACTGGATATACCATTTGGTTTGACTCAAGCACTATGTCACTCTTATTCTTAGACGCTCTTATTCTTAGACGCTTTATTAGTTAGTTACTATATATAGATTTATCTTTTTCAGAGGCAAACCTATGTGTTTTCTGTTGTGAAAAATTAATAAATAGGGAAACACATGTGTTATAAAAATGTATTAATATTAAACGACAACTTTTTTGTTACGAGAAAAGTTATTGTAGCTAAGGGTGCTACTTATGATGCATTCGGTACTATCTCTTATTAGGTGTGTCTCCTATTCAGAAAGAGACTGGGTGATTCTCAGTCTCAGGCAACCCTACCGTTGTGCATCGCTGTCGCGTCTGCGATTACATGGTCGGGGAATAGGGCACCTCAGTCCTCTTTTGTTTAGGTGAACATCGATGTTTCTTGACTTATTTTTGTTGATTTAATTTGATTTTATGGTGTGTACGTTTAGGGTTGGGTTTTCAATATGATGATTTTAAGATCTGGGGTTTTTCGTTTTGATTTGAATGTGCGTGACCGTATTATAAAAATGCAACCAGAATCATAAACAGATGCTCAACATTCAACATCATCATCATTATGATTTCCATCTCTTAAGTTCTTTAGAGATTGCAACTTAGCTCATGTAAACTTTGTTTCCTAATTATGTTGTCAAGTGTTTCCATTTGAAAATATTGACATGCTTATGAGTTTGTTAATTTGTGTTTGTTCCAAGGTCTGATTTTATGTTATTTTATGATTTACCTTCTCAATTTTGTTGGAATTGATGTTAGGGTTCGCATTATAGGTTAAATTAGTGAAGACATTCTTTTTAAAAGTCAAAATTAATCTTTAGAGGTTAAATCAGTAAAGACATCCTTTTCACAAGTCAAAATTAATCTTCAGGTCACTATGATGACTTTGATCTCATAGCTTAACTATGCCTCTTTAATTTAGGGCTTAATTTGTGACATTAGGATGGAGAAAAACACGAATTACCAACACAGTATTCTGAAGAACAGATCAAAGCTAAGACTGAACTTGTCTATATGACGAAACCTCATCGAGAGCTTTTTGAAATGACAAAGATGATCTGTTAAAAACATGATGACGATCTAAGATTTGGAGCCACAAAACACGAACTCTCAATTCTTGAATATATCCACTATGTCATGATCTCAATGTTCTCTCGTTCCCAAATCCAGATACGTAATCTAGTGCAAACACATCAATTGTCATTCAAGCTCATCAGCTCACAATTCACATTTTCGCCCAACAAAAACGTCACATATAAAATAGACAATGGTCCAAATACAAAGTGTATTTTGGCTACAAAATGTGAGAAGACACAATTAGTCAAAAAAAGTCACAAAAAAATTATATCTCACAATCTAAATCGAATTTCAAAAAAGTAATTCCGAGTTTATGTTCCCCTAGCCGTCCTCACTAAGAAAAAAAATAAACGAAAAATAAAAAAAAATAAAAACATTAAAGTTTTATTATTGTGTCATTTATGAAAGACATAATGACGTCATTGTGTCATTATAAAAGACACAATGACGTCATTGTGTCATAAAAGACACAATGACGTCATTGTGTCATAAAAGACACAATGAATTTTTTTTTATTTTTTTTATTTTTTTTCTGAAAGAGGACGACGAGAGAAATAGAGACTCCGAAGTATTTTTCTGAAATTCGATTTAGATTGTAAGATATAATTTTTTTGTGACTTTTTTAGTCTTATTGTGTCTTCTTACAAAATTAACCACTTAAAATAATAAAATGTTTGTGATTGAATTAAACATCTATATAATTCAACAATGAACAAATAGCATAACCGAATTTTCGAAGAAAGTCGGAGAAGAAGTTGAGGAAAGTAAATAAATAATTTTATTAGTATAAAACTACAATCATGAACATGACTTCACCCTTTTTAATTTTTTTTTCTTTTTACAGCAGCGTACACGTCTTTATGTCCACATCTTTACGACACTTTGTTCCACGTGTCTTTTTTTTATTTTCTTCTGTCAACAGGTTATAAACTTGTAATTGTAAATAGATAGTATTATTAATACATGTATAACCAAAAATAATATAACTAATTAAAAACTAGTCTTTTGCCCGCGCATTACATAACTCACATAAAATTTATATTGAAATATAGATCAAAATAAATGCACTGTAACGGTATATTCGAAATATTGAAAACAACTCCGGTGCTTTGAAAAGAACAAAAAATGTATTATTTGGACCATAGGTTTCAACCCCATGTTTCGGTATGGTTTTAAATAAAGTTTATATCAAAACATAAATAGCTATCTATAATCATAGCGCAACAATATATTCGAAATTTTCAAAAACATTAGCTTGTTGTGAAAAAAATTGATAATATAATATATTTGACCCATATTGGTTTTAAAGGAAATTTACATCCTAACAAAGATAAAAAAAAAAAAAATAACAACCTAGTAATGGTGAATTCATCATTTAAGAAAACTTTATATTTTTAAAGCTATAGTAATAAAATCAACTACAATGCAAAATTAGTTATTGAAATAAAACAATTACTCAAAAGTCATTGTTATAAGCGAAGGTGGTGATGCCTGTTGGAAATTTACAACTTTGCAAATGTTAAAGTTAACATGTTTATTCTTGTCTCATATTGGTGGATGGATAAAATTTTGAGTGACTTATAAAGGGCTTCCTCTTATTAGTCACCAAAGTGCTAGTTGGGCCAAGAGAAGGGATAAGCCCACATGCGTGTGGAGCCGAGACGGAGACGCAAGCTCGTGAATGGGCGCACTTCGAGCTTTTATTTTTAGATAAGGTCTGGTTCAGAGACTTACAGATACAATCAAAACCAACTTCGAGATAAATACGGTGGATAGAGTTGACTAGTAAGCAATTCGGGTCATCTGCGTAACCGAATTCGCGAACTGGTGGGGGTCAACCCCATCCCCCATTTTTCTCAGATTTGGTTACGATTTAAGCTATAAATACAGGTCTCCTGCTACTAGTTTCATCATCCCAAATTCACAGCTTTTCTTTCCTCTGTTTTTCTATAATAGTTTCTTCACGAGCATTGCGTTGATCTTGTTTCATTGCTGTTGGAACTCAAGATTCGTTCTGCATTAAATCCTGTGAGTTTACGCTGCAGTTTACAGCAATAGATCGCGTAAAATCTTTTAAGAACAGGAGTATCATCAGTGCAGTTCATTAGCTGAAAAACACCGATTAACAGGTTGTTTTTATATTATTGCGTGTTTTAATTCGTCTGATAATGGGACACTCTCCTTTTGGCTTTCTTATAATCAATTTCGGTTACGTATAATCAAACTGATTCAACCAATTACTTGGTAACATTAATAATAATTAATTGATCTATGTTTGGTCTGATCTATTTTCAACAATGTGTACATTCACGGTGAAGAAGGTGATGACGTCTACATCCATGGTGGTGGTGGCATAGATGACCAGATGGTAATAGTAGTGGACTAGTGGTGGTAGAGGCAGCGATGGTATCAGTGATGGTGGTTGTGGTAGTGTGCAGTGGCAATGGTTATCTTGGATGATGCTTGCTCATTTCGTCATGCTTTAATTTAGATAGTTTTACAAAAGTAATATACTTTAAGCTGTTGTATAATATAGAAGATTCAAATTGACAAATTATATAACTTGAATTGATCCAAATAAATCTATGTGAATTTTTTTAAAATTATCTATGTATAAAACTATTAAATCCTTATCAGTATCTATGTATGTATATGTAAGTCGTAAGTGCATCTCTATCGTGGGTGCCTGTGGGTGTCCATGGCATGAACCCTGGGCTGACCTGAAAGATCCATGAGGCAAATTTGCGTTAAAGGGTTGCACATCTGAGAAAAAATGAGGTCCATCGGCTAATAAAACTTTAAGGGGCTGTTTGGTAGCCTTTTAATGATTCCATTAATAGACTATCTCTGAATCGGTTAGCATTCAGGGATTCATGGTGTTTGGTTCACTCAAATAAAACCTCTTAACCATTCGGTAAGCCTCTTAACAATTCAACTTAAAAATAACGTTGAATGATTAAGCGGACAAAAACACCCATTGTAAAAGAAACTCTACCATCCATCTCCCTCACCCTCATCGACACCTCCCTCCGCCGTCACTCTTCACCGCCGGCGACGACCACCTTCCGGCTGTCCGGCGGCGACAACTGTAACAGCAACCACCCCCTCGTCGGTGAGACGCTGTACGAATGAAACTGCAGTTTGAGATGAAGTTTCAATTTGTTCTTACAAAAATGCAATTAAAATTCATGTTCATTTAGAATTTGAAAATAAATATAAAAGAATCAATTAACACCATTAACGAAAAACCTTGCTCCGGCGCTTTCCTGCAAATCAAAACTCAATTTATTACAATTAGAGAGAAGATAAACAAAATGCTTATTTAATCGATACCTCCTAATCTGCGAATTGAGGTTCCTCCGTTAATCGATTGTTTGAGCAATTATAGAGGGGTAAAATAGTCATTCTGCACAACTATTCAGAGATTCAATCAAACAGCCTTTACTGGTTTAACAATTACTGGTTTAAAGTCTCTTAACCAGTCAGATATTTTACTGGTTCAGCACGTACTGATTCAGATCTTGTCAAACAGCCCTTAATTAGTAGATAAGTTAAGAAAACCATATTTATTTTTAATTTCTAGTTATTAGTATTTTGAAATTGATTTGATTTCTAGTCAATTTACTACTAGTAGAAATGAACTCATCAAATCGCTAGTGAAAAAAGGGAAGTAGCCAGTAGGGAACTAAACACAATTTTTTTAATCATATTTTTTTAATTTTTTCCTAGGCAAATTGATTATTGTCACAGTTAGTCTTGAACTTCCCACCGTGAATGACCTCAAGCGAGTCAATACGATGGTATGTAATTTGGGTTTTGATGGATGTTGGGTGTTAAAAGCCGACACCAGATTTGTAGCATTGACTTCTGTTAATAGTAATGTCGACATTTTTCTTAAATTGACTTTAGGAGACTTAGGTTTCTTAATTTGTTTTTTCTAAAATAAACTAGAATTAAGCTCCTCGTGTTAAGGTGCAAGCATAAAACCATATCAAATAACACCGAGGCATAAAACCATGTCAAATAACACCAATGTCATACCACCGCTAACGACCACCGACACTGAAGTTGCGGTGTGTTAATAGGAAGAACTTAAACCAAAACCTAAAACATATAAAAATATAACTAAATCGATATAAGATCTGCGTGTTGTGATAAACCCTTCAAAAGGGGAAAATAGACGTAAAAATGCTGAACCACGCACATACATTGTGATGTGTTAACTTACCAAATTTGAACAAAAGATAAAAATGTTAAATCACACGTGCATGTTGTGTCGTGTTAACTTGCAAAACTTAGAACGAAATGTAAAACGATGATTTACGAAATATGAGAAATATAAGGGAACAAAGTTGAAAATATAAACGTTGTGAAATTAAATTGTAATATATGAAGAGTTTTGAGTTAAAAGTAAAGAAAATCAAATTTAAGAAGTTAAATTGTAAAAAAAAATGAAAAATTTTGTGTTAAAAGTGAAATTACATTTTTTTTAAAAAACCCTCTATACATAAAATACAACACCATTATGTATATAAGGGTTGATAATTAGTATAATATAAATTGTGATATTTATTTTTAAATCTAAAAACAACCTTTTATTTAATTCTTTTTGTCGACCTTCCGATATAAGGTTTATCGAAAACCAAGTTGTTTCTAAAACAAATTTTTTAGTCTCGTAAATAAAAAAAAATTGTTTTGAAACGACTCGTTTTACAAATTTTTTGTCGAAAGATTAATGAAAAAATTTAACAAAACACTTATTTAGATTTTTAAAAAATTAAATATTCAAAGTTAGCATAATCAACTTATGTTAAATGAATTACTAGAATAAAAATAAGATAAAGAAATTCAAATAATAAGTATTGTGTATGTTATTTTCACTATCATACTTAAACTAGACAATTCAAAAGCCACCTGAAAACTAATAAAAAATTTATCAGTTTAGGAGTGTGAGAGACGAAGAAGAGAGCAAGCAGTGGAGAGGACCATGAATTCATCTACATCTATGGAAATAGATGAGAGGGGTGTTGGCATTGTCGTAAAAATCAGACTAGTCGGCCAATTAATCAGCGACTAGTCAGTGATAGGGGGCTAACCTATTCCATTTTCCCTAATCAGAGACATAAATTGCTAGCCGGTCAAAATCAGGTAAAAATCGGCCCAGTTGACCCCTAATCGGCATTTTTCCATAATTCGGCATGGACGAAAAACTAGAATTTCCGACCATATATGTTTTTATATATATCAACTAAACAATTTTAGAAAAATTACATATAAAAATGTGTGTGTGTGTGTATAATTGAAAATTATATATAAAAATTCCAAACCAATTAATCCCGATTACTCTCGATTGATCGCTAGTATCCCACCGCCCCACTAGTGTTGGTAGGATGGTCACCTATCACCTTAGAGGGGAGAGGAAGACATCCCTAAGCCACTTTAAAAGAAGGTCTCTGTCACATAGGTAATGATTGGATCTGATGTAAAAACTATTGAGTAAATTACACGAATAGTCCCTGTGGTATGCTTTTTGGTCCCCAAGTTTGGGAAATTACAAGCCAAGCCTCAAATTATACATAAACGTAATATGTTTATTCCCTGATTTAAATGGAGGTTAACTTATCCGTTAAAGTTTTACAAAACAACCATAATACCCTTAAGTTAAGATAATAAAAAATAAAAAATCTAATTTTATTAAACAAAACTCATATTATCCAACCTGCACCTCCATCACCGACACTACCGGCCGAACACCACCACCGCCACTGTCGCACGGACCTCCACCATCACCACTTCTGACAAACCACCACCACCACCTGAAACCACCCCTTTCTCTCCCACTTCTGACAAACCATCATAATTTGAGATAGAGCTTGTAATTTCCCAAACTTAAAGACCAAAACTGCAATTTAAACATACCACGTCGACTATCGCGTAATTTACTTAAAATTATTTGTTTGATCCCTGCCTTTGATAGACCGATAGAAATTTATTTATGATAGAAATGAAAAGTAGGACGCATGACATAGAAGAGTCAAGGGAGCTATTTGCTACGTCATCAGCTACGTATTGTATATATTGAGTCTTTGACCGACTTAAGCCATAGGGGCCTCACGGCTACTTTTTAGCTGTAAAATAGTCGTAAGTCGGTTGTACTAGCGTTGGTTAGTTTGTGGATTTAGCACTCTATAATATAGTTTATACTTGTACGGCGGCTTTCGTCTATTAATGTTATTCAACAAATGATCTATAGCTTTGTATTATTGTCATAAAAAGCCATCAAAGATTACTAATTAGCCTTTCTTTTCGAGAAAGAAATATCTAAAAGAAAAGACATTTTATGATTCTTAATTATACGTCAAACAGACAAGCAGACCTAGGGGTGAGCGAAAACTGCACCACGACCAAACTCTAAAAAAAGTTAAGTGAATTAATCGATAATTGATGGTTTTAGGCCCGAGAGAAAACCGAACCATGACTGAACTCTGAAAAAGGTTAGGAGAATTAATCGATAACAGATGAAACCAGACGATTATTGTTAACCTAGTCTGATAACTGAATCATCTAGTAATGATTATTGTTAAGCCTTCTTCCATAGCTGAATTAGCCATAACCGAACTAATTCCATGTATTTTCACTTATTTTTCATGTATTTGAAATATTGGTCATTTTAATTCGAACTCGACGCTTATATTATTTAAATAGCCTACAAAGAGAGGGTCAATTAAATTTGTTTTTAAATTAGTAGAGTGTGATATTTCTTTAAAGGCTTTTCATTTAACTGACCATCGGTCATAGGTTAGGTTAATGATTTTTACATAACTGAACCTATGGTTAGCAGAAGGGTAACTTCTATGCACACCCCTAAATGAAACTTAGTTCTTATAACATCATTCACTCTATTAAAGAACCAATACATAAAATATTGTTTATAAAAGGATTCTAGACTTTATATGATAGCATCATATACCATTACAACAAGAAACAAGGTCCCGTTTATCGGCTCAACATAGTGTTTGATTCAATAAAAATTTTAATATTTATGTGCATAGAAATCTATATACGTGCACGCACGCATGCTACTGAACCGGCTTCCACAATACATTGGAAAGGGTCGAAAAAGAGCGCAATATTGAAAGGCCCAAAAGTGTGAGGGCTGGTCCTAAACTAGTGCAAAATTAATGGTCTTATAATGTAAAAAAAAAAGTCCCATGATAATGATGGAATTAATTGATACTTAAGGAACCAAACCACAGTTAAGTATGTGTTAATCAAGACATCTTACTCTTTTTCTAACCGCTAATTCAATATATATATATATATATATAT